>OY740771.1:11906541-12057528 GCA_963513935.1 Aphrophora alni
GTAAGTTGAAATAATTACATTGCGTACACATCTAGTAACGGCGCCATTTTGGTTTTTATTCAGCTCCAACCGGTCTCAATTTTAAACCTGTATTTGTGGCTTTTTTTTAAAGGAGGAATATGTTTTATGATCACTTTATAAAGAAATAGAAGAAAAGGAAAAATAATGACTCTTAGGAAGGGCTTCTGTATTACACTTCTATAATCATCAAGGTCGGAGGTAAATAACAGTTGAAAAGAGAGACCTGATAGGAACGGTGAACGAGATGGATCTAACCAAAGAACGAGATGGATCTAACCAAAGAACGATATGGATCTAACCAAAGAACGATAGGGATCTAACCAAAGAACGAGGTGGATCTAACCAAAGAACGAGATGGATCTAACCAAAGAACGAGGTGGATCTATCCAAAGAACGAGGTGGATCTAACCAAAGAACGAGATGGATCTAACCAAAGAACGAGATGGATCTAACCAAAGAACGAGATGGATCTAACCAAAGAACGAGATGGATCTAACCAAAGAACGAGATGGATCTAACCAAAGAACGAGATGGATCTAACCAAAGAACGAGATGGATCTAACCAAAGAACGATATGGATCTAACCAAAGAACGATAGGGATCTAACCAAAGAACGAGGTGGATCTAACCAAAGAACGAGATGGATCTAACCAAAGAACGAGGTGGATCTATCCAAAGAACGAGGTGGATCTAACCAAAGAACGAGATGGATCTAACCAAAGAACGAGATGGATCTAACCAAAGAACGAGATGGATCTAACCAAAGAACGAGATGGATCTAACCAAAGAACGAGATGGATCTAACCAAAGAACGAGATGGATCTAACCAAAGAACGAGATGGATCTAACCAAAGAACGAGATGGATCTAACCAAAGAACGAGATGGATCTAACCAAAGAACGAGATGGATCTAACCAAAGAACGAGATGGATCTAACCAAAGAACGAGATGGATCTAACCAAAGAACGAGATTTATCTAACCAAAGAACGAGATGGATCTAACCAAAGAACGAGATGGATCTAACCAAAGAACGAGATGGATCTAACCAAAGAACGAGATGGATCTAACCAAAGAACGAGATTTATCTAACCAAAGAACGAGATGGATCTAACCAATGAACGAGATTTATCTAACCAAAGAACGAGATGGATCTAACCAAAGAACGAGATGGATCTAACCAAAGACAACATTAAAAAAGGTGTAGATCCATCTAGGATTCCGCAGGTTTGCCACTATGAGTGAACCTCTAAGGGATCAGTCCTTTACATTCTAACCCGTCTCAATTTGTATATAGAAAAAGTAATACACAACGTTTCGCGATTATAATCAACTCTCTTTATCAAGTGTTAAACTTAGAGCATGAAAGAGAAAAAAACACCATGTATTCGGGCCATGTTGGTAACAAAAACTAAATCTATAACCTAAGAAAGAGCTCAAGCCTAATCGGTCTGAGCAGTCAAAACTAACACTAAATACAAATATGTTTTTTTAAACCACCAGACACAGGACTGCACTACACAAAGGACAGTAAACAACTGACTGTTACAGGGTTAGTGCCAATAGAATGTTATCCCAGGTGTTTTCTTGCTGAAAAATATTTTAGAAATAGTTTAAAACATTAACACAAAATAGTTTTGAAACTATTAAGTAATAGGTCTGCTCAACCTAGCTACACAGTCAGCTGTTTCTTGTCAAGGACAGTCTAAGTTAGAATACAATGGACCTCACTCAAGTAGGTGCCGAGATCAGTTACACACCGTCACATGGTTTACTTTACTGTTGGTGGTAAATTCTCTCTGGTCCCATATACTTTATTTTTGATTTTTTGACCCTTAGTCCTAGCACATTTGATACAGGTTTTAATTCTCTAAATCTTTATTCAAACCATTCTCCTTTCGTGATATTAAGGCAATATAATCCGCATAATGACATCTATTGTCCGCTTAAATATCTCATTGTTCTTTATAGATTTGGTACAGTTTTATGGAATTTGTGCTTAATAAATCTATATTAAAATGGTTCAAATATTCCTGGATTACCCTGTAGATTGTTTTTAAAAGGTGTTCGCCATTACTTTAACAACTACCAAAGTTCAACGTTAAAGGAGTGTTAGATTTCAGCAGGATGTGTTTGCACAATATCTGCACTAAATAAGTACTTGGATATGATAGCACAGGGATGGGGGTGGAAGTTGTTATCGGTGGGACCGGGTGTCGTGCAGACGTGATGTGAGTTACAAGTATTGGCTACACCAGCGCTGACAATCTTGTCACGTGATTCGAGTAATGTCTTATATCCGACGTTTCCCATTTTGGTTCATTGTTACAGATATACTAACTAAATTAATCACTTGTAGCAACGTCAATATACACCCGAGACCAATCTAGTGGAGTTATTTTGTTTAGTTTTTACTCACTGTATGTACGCAGTGTGATTCGTGGGACTTTATTGGTGTCTCGTAAATTATTGATACTATGAAAAATGGGGGGGGGGGGAGGCTTATTTTCTCTTTCGTATAATTTAGAAAGCGGGATAACAAACTTTGAAAATATTCGCCATTTTCCAATATGGCAGGTAACTTTAAAAGATCTTATACAAATTGCGATTTTTATAATGTTTTCAGAATTTACACAGAATCTAAAGATTTTTTCATCCCAGGGTAATTTTTGATAAGTATACTCGTTCAGGAGTTACAGGTGCTTGATTTTTGAAAATTTTAATTTTGATACATTTTAGTTTGTACATCCCTACTTCTAATTGTTGCATCAAATTACAAATTTAATTAGGCAGAGTCTAAAAACTCCGTCGTGCAACAGCCCGTGAATATCTCTGGTCGGGTCATGTGCGGTTAGCACATCGAAATTCCCGTCGCCGTTGTTCTAGATTTCGCAACCAGAGTTCACCACTAATTTTGTAGCTTCCCAATGTTTTCTTACGAAGTTGGGTTATTTCCGTAAATTTGGCGTAGTCTAGGAAGTGTAAAGATTAACGCAGAACTAAAGCCAAAATAATTTATGAAACGGATGAAAACCAACTCAAATCTATCTATTGTACTTATAAAGTATAAGTCGGATATTAAATGCGCACATAAAATAATAAATCTGAATCAATATATAAATTAGCTGCCATATTGGAAAGCTGCCATTCTTCAAAGTTTTCTAAACGGGTATTTAAATTCCAAGTAAAGAAACGATGTTCCCCCTTTAATGTTTTTATAGTTTACTCGATACAAATAGTGCCCACGATAAACGGATTAGCCCTAACCTAACCTAACCTAACCTAACCTAACCTAACCTAACCTAACCTAACCTAACCTAACCCAACCTAACCTTACCTAACCTAACCTTACCTAACCTAACCTAACCTAACTTAACCTAACCTAACCTAACCTAACCTTTCCTAACGAACTTAAATTTATCTAAATCTTAAGAGGTAAAGTTTCTCACACGCCCATCTCCAAAAAACATAATCAAAATTAATCGTCACTAGAAATCTCAGTTTGGTAGTTGTCAATCGAATCTGTAAATGAACTTTGAACGCAGTTTTTGAAAGAAAAAAAGTTAATAATGTCCTAAACTTGCTTCACTATTGCCATAAACACGTCCCTGGAGTCAATCGTATTGTATTAAAATTAGATTTTAATTACGTTTATTGCCATTCCTGAAACGAGTTTGGGTCATCATTCTTTCCATTTTATTAAAATTTGAACGAAATCTATAGAGTCTATTTTGAGAAGTTGCGTATTTCAGTTGCATGGCCAATATTTGAGTTTTTATCGTCAACTCACGAACCTTTATTTTTAAAGATTTTTTTTGTCTTTACAGACTACACTAAAGAAATATTTGAACGAAATCCTTGGAGCCGATTTTGAGAAAATCGTAATGTGTTTTTCATGAGCACCCTCCCCAAATTTTGATTTGTCAAAAATATGAGGAAATCATTCCAGAGTGGCCTAATTGTATAAAAAAAAAGGTCCATGTGTTTGGGCTTTAGAGCGTCATATAGGATAGACAGACGGACATTATTTCAAAAACTAATTATTATGGACTCTGGGGACCTCAAAAAGATTATACTCGTGAAAACGAGACATCGATTTTTTGAGTCGTCACATGTTGTTCTCTCTACTACGTAATGTGAAAAATATAATTAGTCCGATGTAATATATCATTGGTGGTCATTGTATATATCATTAGTGATTGGCACTATTTTCATAAAGGGTTTACAATTTCATTTTTATTTTACCAATTCGCTAATAATACAAAATATTTACATATTTTTACAGAGTTACTTCATTTCAACAAAAAAAACTCTTTTCAATAAAATCCAATAAGAAAATAACATTTCCAGAACTGACTGTACTTCTATCCCGTTTATCAGTAAATCGCAGAATCTTGATTTAATTTGGGGCCGTGTATGTATAATAGCATTCTGAAGCGTCGTTGGTCTCCTTGGAAACCGATATAGAGTCTGAGCGTCTTATCAGTAACGAACAGAGTCCCGTTGTAGAGCTTCTTATCTATCGGGAACAGCCCCTACCTCCCCCAAACCCCCATCCCAAGTCTTTCTCCGATGAGCTTATCGGTCAACAGAAATATTTGAATAACACTCCGCAGGCCACCTTAGTATACCTTATTTATATTCATCAAATCTTACTGTTAAAGTGTTTATTAGCTAGCGAGAAGGAACCAGTAAAGCAAAAGTACTTATCTCCGAGTTGCAAGCCACGAGCTTATCTCTTTAAGAGACTGAAATTAATTGTTCCACGCTTCTTAGAGAAACATCCGCGTTAATTATTCGCGGAGCTAAAGATCTTTATCTTATAATAAGAAATTTATGACAGATTGTAGCCTTCTTAATATACTTGCAGTTCAGCGAAAATTATAATAGTTTGTAAAATAAACAGTGAAGGAGGGAGGTATAAAGTGTAGGAGTTTGGGGAAGAGATTATATTGTACTTTTATGTTATTTGATGGAAATGTTTGTGCCTCAAACTTGTATCTCTCAGTCTTATTAATTCATGGCCTACGTATTAAACAATAAATAATTCACGTTGAACTCTCAACTAATGTATCATGTGAAAATTGCTATAAAGCGTTTAAACATGGTTCTAAAAATTTAAGCACTTTACAGAGTAAGTGACGATGCTATATCCAACCTTCAGAACACTTCACTATAATAGTTAGTACAGGCTTGGCAATCCCAAGAGACCCTAACTAGATCTCTTATACTTATATTGTAGTTTTCTGTTAGATCCCTACATCCCTCTCTTTCATCTTTTCTATCATGTCTCTCTTGACCAACTCTTGTTCTTTTCCGACTCTGACGTCGTTAGAGTATTCAAGGACAAGGGGTTTGTATTTCATCTTCTTTCAAACTTTATTTAAAGCGATCATTACCGAGAGGATTTTCGTCTTTTAAAACATAAAGGGCCCACGTTCAAAAAGTAATTGTAATTGCATGAATATAAAAAAAGTTCATTTTAACATATGTCTAATTGATATAGTTAAACAAAATTTACACGTGATTTTGATAAATTCTTTTTTATCAGAAGTGTTATCTATAGGCTATTTATAAGACTGAAAACGGCGAGGAAGCGTTTCGGTGATTATCAGTTTTGATTTGGTTTTGAGGACAGTTGAGTGAGAAAGTTTGTAGAATCTTTTTGATTATATATTACTTTCAAATAATAACATTATAAATCAACAGACAAAAATTGTTTGTCTTACAGCCAAAAATTAAATTATACAATGCATTAAATGAATCATTATGATGACCCTCTACTCATAATAGAAGAATAGCCAATATTTTTATATCTAACAAACAATATATTCTTTTAGATACACACAAACATGATCTTACTAAATAAATTTCATTATTTCATAATAAAAATAAAAATCAACAATCCAGCTTCACACCCTAACTCCAACACTAATCAAAAGACCCCAACGCCAACACTCCAAAGTCAACACCCTAACGCCAGTACCCCAACGCCAATTCTTACGCCAATACCCCAACGCCAATTCTTACGCCAGTACCCCAACGCCAATTCTTACGTCAATACTCCAACGGCAACACTAACGCCAATGGTACCACCCCAACGCCAATGGTACCATCCCAACGCCAATGGTCACACCCCAACGCCAATGGTGCCACCCAAACGGCAATTCAAACACCCCTAACTCCAACACTCCAACATCAACACCTCACTAGCAACACCGCCATCATATCCTCAACACCACAAAGCAAAACAACAAACCCCAATATCTTAACGCCATCACACTAACGCCAACACCTCAACGGGAACTCCAACGCTGACACCCCGGCGGCAAACCACTATCAACGCCAACGCCAACACCTCACCGCCAACAACCTAACTCCAACATGCCGACACCAACCCTCTATTCTCAACACCCCCAACGCTAACACCTCAACGGCAACCCCATCGGGAACACACTTTATTATTCACCCATCCATAAAACCATATAAAAAATAACCAAAACTAATCATCATAAATGTCCCTTCGGTAGATTTCTTATAAGTATGTGTACTCATATAGAACACGTTAGAAAATCAAGTTAAAAACATCAAAATGGCGGCCGTATTATAAATTTATATTTCATAATTCGTATGATATACAAGTTATAATACAGTAAATTAAATACAAATATTCAGATTTAAATTCTGCATGTAATGGTACCAATCCCAACTCTCCACGGTGGCAAATGGCAATAATGGGTTGGTACCATGATGGCGCCTATTAACTTGTTGTTTATCTGGCTATCTGTTTATATTCATGCCAACATCAGAAAACTAGCGAATATACAAACAACAGATAAAAGAAATTTATGTCAGCATTGCTGTTTTGTCGGAGTTGTTTTTTTTTCTTCTTGTCTCTAGATATTTGTAAAGCATCTCAGTCCAATATTTATCGATTGACATGTTTCGACACACTTTTAATGATCTATTGTTTAGAGGATGTGAAATGTCATGTTCGATATTGTAAGAATCTTTGAATTTAAAAACAATAATCGCTAATTATATTACCTTCCCAACTATCCCTTCTTTATTAAAACAAAATATTCTTCCAGGATTATATAGGTCTTTCAAACTAGACAATATTTTAACATTTTATCTTTTTTTTTTTTTTAACAGTTGTGGCTAAACATTGACATTTTTTTTTACTTACCCCCTCTATATTGAGGTACACAAATTACTGCTTAGTTACATTTAATTCCTAAAGTTACAACTTCCGTGACAAGTCTTTGTAAACGTTTTATTCTTATTTACACCAATAAAAGACGAAAGTAGGGTACGCGTTTACACAGAAGCATTTGAGGTCTATATTTTTTATTGGGGTTGTACAGCTGAAAGTAAACGCAACATAAAAACAATGTGGGGCCCATCTTTTCCTCTCCACCCCAGACACATTCCTACCTTGCTGTATGTCCGATGTTTTACATGTACAAATTGTAATCATACGGACTAATTTGAATATGATCTCGGGACTTTTCAATCGTTTTCGATAACTTGAAATTTGAGGTTAGGTTATGATTCTCAAAATCGGCTTTAAGGATTTTGCATTTCTCTATGAACTCAGACAAACGTCGTTCGGTTATCTCTCCGGTTTGTTATCGGTATTATTTTTTTTAATCCTTAATGAATGACGTGTAATGAGTTTGTTTTAATCCTTGGAGGTTAACCCAAAGGTAACTTAATTTTAATCTAACTATTTTTTTTTAAATATAGTTTTTTATTTTGTTTCACATGACAGTAATCAAAATTTTAAATTATACAGGTTGTTTAAGGAGGAAAGGTGCATACGTTTCTGGAGCTCATTTTAGAGTTAAATATTAGGAAAAAACTTCATATAAACATAGGTCCGGAAACGCTTCGTCTGTCAGCCATTTTGTGTTTTTTTTCCGAAAAATAATTATAACTAGTTGGAATTTAGTATACATATTTTATTTTTTTATGCTACTTTTTACCAGTTTACTAGAAAGTAAATTTTTTAAACCTGTATTTATTTTTAATAAACTTTATTCAAGTTAATTTTCTCAGAATTAAAATCTCTACATATTTATTTGGAAAGTTTGTTTATTGGCAAATTAGTAAAAGTCATTTCACGCCAATCCTAAAAAGTCTGGTTTTCAGAGATAAATTTCATAAATATTATGGTTTTAGGCTAATTTTGGGTGTTGCAGACAATTATCAAGAAATTTGGTTTATAGGTTTTTGTTGATAACTCGGCGGTTATCCTTTGACCTACGGAAATATTTTTAAAACCATTTTTTTTGTCGTTAAAAGAGGAAAATATTTTGCAGACCGAACGATTTTTTTTAAATTCAACATTTTAAAAGCTGTCGCCATTTTGGAAATTTACATATTAAAGTTTTGGTTCTAGGTGTACTGTTAAAACGTAGCATATAAAATGTGTATACCAAATTTAAACTCAAAATCTCTATAATATTTAATGTTAACATTATTTTTCTTTAAAAAACAAAATGGCCAACAGACGGAAAACGAAGCATTTCTGGACATATGTTTATGTGAAGTTTGTTCTAGCTTTAGAATCATTTCATAAAGTGTCACCATTCTTATATACAAACCTCTATACATACTGGGTTTGTAAAAAAAATTGTCTTCAACAAGATCAAAACGCATTAATCCGAATTGTCAACAATTTTTTACTATCACACACGAGCATATGTGATGGGTGAACAAAATTAAAATTGAGTTTTTAACAGAAATATCAGTTTTAAGAGTTTGAATTTTTAAAAGTTTTTTTTCGATTGTGTTTGATTGTTGTCTGTGTGTCATTTGAAGCCTCGCCTATAGGCCAGACTTCGAAAAATTTAATTTATAATTTCTACCAAAACTGGAAATTATTCAATTGCGTTGGTTCTCGTTAACAGATCTCGTGACAGTACGAATATCTCATTTTCTTTGTATAAATTGTTTTGTTAGCTTCTCTCTATTTTTTATCGTAGAGGTGTGAGGTTGGGTTATTGAAATCTGTACAATTTGTTTTGCATTATAGTGTAAATGGAATAACACAAGAAATATGAACAAAAAACGTGTTTAAAATAGTCACAATTTAAAAAATTTCAAATTATTTTTTCTGTACTTCATCAATATTCACCCAATACCAAATTCCCTAACTTAATTTGACCGCTATCTTGCTAACCTACTACGGCAACACAACACGAAGGGTGTTAGAAAATCATTTGTTGTGTTTATTGAGGGTAATGAAACGTGAAAATTGAGGTCGTTATTTTTTTCGATTACCAAACTTACCCTCTTCGCATACTGGGTAAGCAAAAACTACTTATTGAGATCTTAGGAAACGTCAAAATGATCAGATTATGATCTCAGAGACACCTTCTTGTTTTGACTCTGGACAGTCTCTTACGTAACTCTGGTATCAGTAGGCTTACATTATTTAACCTCTCCAAGTGTCACATAATCGCCATCTTCTGTCTCCATCTGATAACAACAACACAAATAAATTTGTATGTATTACTTTCAAGGATTTTGCCCTGCCCAAGCCTACTCCTGATGTAAATTATAAATTAATGCGGTATTATTTTGATTTAGTTTATTTTATCTCGATTGTAAAAATGTTCCAAGTTTTTGTAGGATACGAAGGAGATTGATACATCAATTTGTCGCGTTTTTACTTTTTTTTTTACATAAGTAGGCCTAGTATAGGGATAATTATGTGAGGGGTCAAAAAATCAATGTTAAGTGTTTGTCAATATATCGGTTTTCAGGTGTACTGACTCCCAAAAAAAATGGAGTGATATCTGTGTATCGTGAGCCCTGTCGTTTGTGAAGTGCTCTACAACCCAAAATCATAGGACGTGATTTTTAAACTCAATTTTTGTCCAAAAAATCTATTTTATTACGAAATTTCTAACAGATTAAAAGTTCCTTGCAACAAAATACAGATAATTTTAAGACATTTTTTCAGACCAATAGTACCTTACATTTTATCAGACTAAAATAGTAAGTCTATTACTAAATTTACTCACGTCTGAGCAATCTTGTGTTTAGTATTTATTAATATTTCATAACAGCTGTTTCGGTATAACATATACCATCATCAAATGAAATAACACGTTTACACAACACACTAATACACATTTCACAAAAATAAACATAAAATGTTTGGTACTGCGTGAAATGTGTATCAGTGTGTTGTGTAAACGTGTTATTTCATCTGATGATGGTATATGTTATACCGAAACAGCTGTTATGAAATATTAATAAAATAAATACTAAACACAAGATTGCTAAGACGTAAGTAATTTAGTAATAGACTTATTGTAAAGCATTCATAAGGCATTATGGAATTTACAAAATAGTAATTTTACTTTTTGTCAGATTCATGTCTGACAAAAATGTCCCTTACATTTTTTCAAAATAGTATTTTTATTTTTTTTTCAGACCAATAGTAACTTACATTTTATCAGACTAATAGTAATCTTATATTTTTTCAGACCAATAGTACCTTATATTTTTTCAGACCAAAATAGTACTTTTATTTTTTTCAGACCAATAGTAGCTTACATTTTTCAGACCAATAACTCTTACATTTTTGCAGACCAATAGTGTCTTACATTTATTCAGTCCAATAAAATTCCCACATTTTCTCAGACCAGTAGTACTCTTACATTTTTTTAGACAAATAGTACCTAACAATTTTTTTCAGACCAAAATAGTACTTTTACATTTTTTTCAGAACAATAGCACCTTACGGTACATTTTTTCAGACCTATAGTTTGTTACATTATCTCAGATCAGTAGTACCTTACATTTTTTCAGACTAAAATAGTACTTTTACATTTTTTCAGAACAATAGCACCTTATGGTACATTTTTTTTCAGACCAATAGTTTGTTACATTATCTCAGACCAGTAGTACTTTACATTTTTTCAGACTAAAATAGTACTTTTACATTTTTTCAGACCAATACTTCGTTACATTATCTCAGACCAGTAGAACCTTACATTTTTTCTTTTCCATTTTCTCACATTTTACGCAATAAAGAGAAAGTTATGTGTTGAGTCAAGAATCGACGTTGAGTTTTTAACTGATATAACCATTTTGAAACCCTCGGAGTTAAAAAACGAAGTTTGTAGAATGATGTCTCTCTCTCTGACGTGTGGTCAATAGTCCAAAAATGTGATCTGAGCTTATTTTCCTCAAATCTCAGGACATTTTAAATTTTTTTAACAACTAAAAATTTGAGGGTAACTACTATAAAGAAAAAAAAAACAAAAATACATTTTTCTCAAAATCGATTCTATAAGGTTTGATGAAATTTTACTGAAGTATAACCTGAGACAAACTAAACGGTATTGGTCGACATTTGTCTTAAAAGAGAAGACTCGTTTATCGACAAAAGAACAAAAATCGACCGTGAGGTTGTTTATAAATAGAGGTCATTTCTCAAAACCTATTTCGATTAAACATCAGTGAAATGTGAAGATGATGTGATATCATTGATGTGACCCTGTTCGCAAAATTAGAGAAAAAATTAACTCTTCAGGAATAATTGACAAAATAGAAAATTAACCGTCATTAAAAGCTAGATTTTAATTGTATATAATTTATGCTGAGGACATGTTTATGGCACAAGTAGTTTTAGACCCTATTAAAATATATTATTTTCAACGATGGCCTCTATGGTTCATTCCAACTTTTTTATTGACAACTACCAAAATGACATTTTTGGTGACAAATGGTTTTGGTAGGTTTTTAATTTGGTTTGTTCGATGGATGAGTGATAAAGGTTATGTAATGTTTTCTCACTATTTATGGTAAAATAACGAACGCTGAAGCTCCGTACAATTAATTAGCGTATTGAAATAGTGATATAGTTGTGTTGCTACAATGGCACTTGTTAAACTTGTCTAAACATTCCATCAGATACAAAAACCAAATCTATTGCCGAACTCCGTGTTTGCTAAAACTTACAAAGTGCTACGTTTTCATAATATTTATTATTAAATCAGTCCCTGCGATAACATCAAAGTGTACGATATTGTACAGGCTGTAATTGCTGTTAATGGGCTTTGCTGGAAGGGTGGGCTCTCCTATAACCGGTCCTATCAACTTGATTTTATGTTTGGATTCAACTTTCAAGGTGAGATACGTCGAGACGGACCAATTACGTCGAAATCCTTTCGGTGATTAGCAAATATTTTGATGTAACCTGTTGGAAGGAGTGCGAGAGAGAGAGAACGATAATGCCATGTGCTGGGCCACTCAGTCAGTCACTCTGGTACGTTATCGTTATCGTGGATCTGTTGTTGAGTTTATGGTGAAAACTATCAGTCCCAGCCATCAACTTCGTGCTGGGGCTTTTAGGACAGAGTGAGACGGAGAATGGTTGATAACGAGAAGATAATAGAAAGCCTTGTACAGTCCGTTAAACAATTTAAAACCATTCTGAGGGAGAATTAATGTCATTTTAACGTTTAAACAGAATTGAGTATTGAAGGTGATGGAGGAGGTTCAACTCGAAATTGGGAATACGCTTCATCGCAGTATAGTATTTTAATAATGATTAAGAATTCATTTTTCTTTTAGAGATAATCTAAAAGTTAAATTGACGTCATAACGCTACCCCTCTGGGTTAATGTCTGTTTGGAACAAGGAGTGACTGAATGACATTGTATGTTTTCTGAACTGCTAACCGTCTATTTTAAGACTGTCTCATCACATTCTAAACTGATACTATTCCCTCAATTTTTAATTAATTCGACTATAATTTGGTATCGTTCGATAGCTAATGACTATGATTTACAACAACATCTTAAACATTTAATTTTGTATACAGAGTGTTCAAGAAATGTCGTGCCAAACTTTAAGTGGTGGTTATATAGGTCAAAATATTTAAAACATATCTCCCGAAACGCTTCGTTTTCCACCTGTACGCCATTTTGTATTTTTTTCAAAAATTATTATAGCTTTTGAAATTATTAAGATTTCGAGTCAAAATTTGGTATAGACATATTTTACCCAACGGTTTACCAGTATACGGAGAAGGAAAACTTGAACTTACATAGTTTCAAAATGGCGGCTGTTTATATTTTTTAAAGTTAATGGTTTTTGAGATATCCATTAAAAACTTAAAACAGTCGCCATTTCCGCAATTTAAAAGATAAAGTTTTAATTATACTGATTAAAATATGTAGGGCCTATACTAAAATTCTACTTCAATTATTAATAATTTCAAACACTATATATATTTTTTTGTTTAACACAAAATGATGGAAACACACAGATGGAAACAAAGCGCTTCCGGAAACATGTTTATATCAAAAGTAGATTTTTGTAGCCAGTTTAATTTCCTATTGAATGGTATAAATGTCAAAACTATCGAATGAAGGGTCCATTAAACAGCGTCCATTAGCGCTCATGTTTGAGAGCGAACCATATTTTAAACTCAAGAAGAATTAGCTAATATATAATTGTTATGTATTGTTGTGAATTTAACGAAATTATAGTGAAATTTTGCATCAAAAATTTTGAACGACCAATATGTTGAAATAATGTATCAAAGTATAAAAACTGAAAAATATTTTGATTTTAAACCAATTTTGGGTGTACTAGACTAAGAAAATATGTTTTCAGTTTTTTGACAATAACTCAGTTAAACTTTAAGCTAGCAAAAATTACGAAATCTATTTTGTTTGACAATAAAAAGTTTACGGTTTTAAATATATTCAACATTACAAATTTCAAACGGCCGCCATTTTGAAATCATATAATACAACGTCCTGGTATTGATAGAAGATCACATATACAATATGAATACCAAATATGGACTCGATATATAATTTATTTTGAAAAGTATAATGTTTTTAGAAAAAATATGGAGATATTAAAATTTTGTGTTTTGGTTTCATTTGGAAGTAAATTGAAAATTTAAGTTATTCACAAAATGGAGGCCAAAATGCGAGGCCAAAATAGGCCTTACTAAATTTAATCAATTTCCCCCTTTTTCTCTCATTGTTTAAAGAGAGAAAACTTCTCAGTCTTATTAAAAAAAAAAAGGTGGAAACGGAACATAAGCTCCCTAGTTCTCGAATAATCTAATAGCGTCAGGGTCGGGAAAGAATAAGAATTGGTCAAGAAAGACCTGATAGAAAAGATGTAAGAGAGGAATATAACCCAAAACTAACATTAAAAATTGTAGATCCAGCAAGGTTTTTAAATTCTAGGTTTTCTCGGGATTGCCAAGCCTGTATTCACTATAAATGATTCCGTAAGAGGTGTAGAAAGTATTGAGAGGGCAAAAGAACCATATCCAGATTTTTGAAATTTTATTAATTTTAAGAGCCTCAGTCTCAGAAAAAATAGTTTTATAATGATGTTTGTAGTCTGTCGAAAACTCCGGTTAGTCTAGTAATTAACGCTTTCGTTTTATGTGCAAAAGTGTCTGTGGATGCTCAAACATGTACAGTGTTGACCCATCATTGTGAGTTAAATGTTTTTCAAAGTCGGTTCGTGCTCAAGAATTACCAGGTAGACATCATTCCATAAACTGCATTTTTGGAAGCTTGATAAGTGACATTTCTAAAAGAAACATCAATTTGTTTGCCCTAATACAAAACTTTCTCTGTATTAAGTGTGAGGAAGTAAAAATTGATAAGCTACTCCTTTGTTTGAAAGAAATTTAAAATGGTAACAACTATTTTAGTCTAATGCATTATTCTAATCTGATTTGTTATATTAACTCCACACATGCATTCTTTTACTTATAAAAACGTATAATACATTGCAACAATGTATCATAACTCAAGCAGGCTGTGAATCTGAATATGACTTGGTAGCGCTTCACTCAGCTATCGTATATCACGTTCAGATAAAACTACAATCCGTCTAGTATGTTTTTTTATTCTTTCCCCTCTCAGTGTACTGATAACAGTGTTGCTATCTCAGTTACAAACTACTAAAATTATAAAGGGAATATTTTGTCATATAAATAACTTGCATGATATCGCGGTTAAGTCCGTGGCAAGGATGTAATCGGAAAGACAAATCTGAAAAGTTGTGCCTAAATAAATCAAACATGTGCAGTGCTATGCAGAATCTTTCTGCGGAGTAATAAATAAACAGTAACAAACATGAATACTGGGAGATTTTAGGGCTTGATTTGAATGGTTTTGTAGCTCAACAAATTGCCGTAGAGTAATTGAAATAATATGGTCGTTGTTGGATATTTTAATCGATGGTTGAATTTATAATGTTAAAAATTTTATTACTATTAAGTTTTCATTTTTATTCATTAGTGATAGCGAAATAAATGTCATAGTGGTAATAAGTTAAGCTAAGAAATACAGTCATGTTAGTAAACTTAACCTCTTCTATCAGACGTTACCTAAATCTTTCCAAAGTTTACCTAACCTTTCTATTTTTACCGTTACACCTTACCTAACCTTTCCTATCTTTGGCTAACCTAACGTAACCTTCCCTATCTTTATATTTCCAAACTTACCTAACCTTACCTTACCTATATATTACCTAACCTTACATATTTTTGCCTTTCCAAACTTTACCTAACCTTTCCTATCTTTGTTTTTCCAAACTTTACCTAACTTTCCCTATCTTTGTCTTTCCAAACTTTACCTAACCATTCCTATCTTTGTATTTTCAAACTTTACCTAACCTTTCCTATATTTGCCTTTCCAAACTTTACCTTACCTTTCATATCTTTGCGTTTTCAAACTTTACCTAACCTTTCCGATTTTTGCCTTTCCAAACTTTACCTAACCTTTCATATCTTTGGGTTTTCAAACTTTACCTAACCTTTCCTATTTTTGCCTTTCCAAACTTTACTTAACCATTCCTATCTTTGTGTTTCCAAACTTTACTAAACCTTTCCTATCTTTGCTTTTTCACAGTTTCTAGACGATTCCAAGGATTCTTTCATTAGGAGTTGTTTTCTCTTGTAGACACGACCTGTAGGTTTTGTGAGGCGGAAAAGGAAATCCCTCGTCACTTACTAGTAAACTAAATAAAGGGTCAAAGTTATATAAAACTTTGGGAAGATACCAATTAGAAGTGGAAGAGTTGCCATTTCCGAATCCTCTCCCAATCTTACAATGACAGCTGTGGGACTAGGAAGGATTCCGTAACTGGGATCTCGGAATAAAGAATTAGTTTATTATGTTTTTAAAGTTATTTTATGCTGATGGATTCTTTATATTGTTAGTATGGTTTAAAAATACATTTATCAACATTTGTGTATATAAAAAGGAATACTTGTCGTTTCGATATTACGAGTTAACCTCCCGTTATCAAGTGAATACTAAAACTAAATTTTAGTTCTTTTCAGAGGTTATAGTTTTAGTTTCCAGCTCTAGGCTAGGTTTATCACTTGATAACGACGGTTATACTCACGAAACGTCGTATATTAGTTTTTTCTAGTTTAAATCACCAACTTTTGTAGTGAATATTTTGTTAATAATAAACAGTGCATTAACTTTATCACATACCCTTAAACAAAACGAAAACTTTCGTATAGATAAATTGTTTATTGATGTGTTTCTAAAAATGCAGTTTCAGGTGTGATCTGATAAAAATAGAAACAAACTCAATAACATCGTCTTAGAAGATCGAATATCTCAAAAGATACTTTACAGAAAATAAATAAACATTAGAGTGAGTTGTGTGGCAATCCAGAGGAACCGGGCTAGATCTACTCCTTTTTTCTTGTAGTTTTGGGTTAGATCTCCATTTCATCTCTTCTGCCAAATTTCTCTTGACCAACTCTTATTCGCTTCCGACCCTGATGCTAATAGAGTTTCGAGGGTTGGGGTTTTTTATTTTATGTTCTTTTTCCCCTTTTTTTATAAGGTGATTACGGTCGAAAATTTTATTGCCTTAGAAAAATATTTTTAAAACACACAAATCAGCAATACCGATTACGTTCAAATTGTAGTTAAATGTGAACATTCAAAACCTAACCACGAGTGTAAAATAGTAGTGGGGGAAAATATTATGGTTTATTTAACACACAAAAAGGAGACTTTTTTTCTCCTTAAAGTAAGAAACAATAATATTTTAAGACGATGTATATTTGAAAAAGTAAAATTAACCCTGTACAGATATTTTATTTAATCTAAGAGAACCCTCTGAAGAATGAAGAAGTAATCTTTATCGTGATGATGTTGTGATCGTGATTTCCTTTAATTAAACAATTGATTAAGTTATTCTTTCACAATACACCCTTGCCTTGCCATGATCATTAACTCTTTAGACGAAATTTGTTGTACGGATTCGTGCAACTATCGAGTAAATGATAAGGAAGATAAGACATTGCAAAACCTTTCCTTCAGATACAATCAAAGATGGCGTGAGCACACGGCCCAACCTTTTTGATTACTACTCAAAGGCAAACTTTAAGCTTCTGTCTTGGGAACGTGATAGGCCTATTTGTTTTTTACAATTTCTCATTGTGTGTTTTTGTAGTCTGTGGTTAAATGTGGGTTTGTAAAATAAGAGATACATTTTTTTTTATTTATAAAATAAGAATCTGAACGTTTATTTAGAATCTGAGAGGTTTGAAGTTTGTTTGTAAAATAAAACTTTAGTCATTTGCTTGTAAAATAAATAATTATAATATAATCTCGTTTTTAAATACGAGATTAACTGTTTCTTTGTAAAATAATAGTTTGGGGATTTTATTTGTGAAATAAGAGATTTTTTATTTTATTTATAAAATTAGAATCTTGAACGTTTATTTAGAATTTGAGAGGTTTGAAGTTTGTTTGTAAAATAAAACTTTAGTCACTTGCTTGTAAAATAAATAATTATAATATAATCTCGTTTTTAAATACGAGATTAACTGTTTCTTTGTAAAATAATAGTTTGGGGATTTTATTTGTAAAATAAGAGTTTAGGTGTTTGTTTTTGTAAAGTAATAAATTAAACTTTTGTATGTAAAGTAAGAATTGATGCTTATTTAGAAGTGAGAAGTTTTACGTTTGTTTGTAAAAAAATATACTTTAGGCGTTGGCTTTTAAAATAAAAGGGTATGCGTTTGTTTTTAAATTAAGAGTTTAGTTTTTGTAAAATCAGGGACGTTTATTTGTAAAATAATAAAATAAACTTTTGTTTATCAAATGAGAATTTAGACTTTTTGGAGTAAGAGGTTTGAAGTTTGTTTGTAATATAAGAGTTAGGCGTTTGATTTATAAAATAAAATGTTAGGCGTTAGCTTGTAAAATAAAATTGTATACATTTGTTTTTTAAATTAGAGTTTGGGCATTTTATTTTATTTTATTTTTTTTTATTTTTATTATTTTTTTTTTTTTATTTGTAAAATAAGAGTTTAAGCGTTGAATTTTTTAATAAAAGTTTATCGCTTTCTTTTTAAAGTAAAAGTCTACGCATTTGTTTTTAAAATAAGAGTTTAGGGGTTTGCTTTATAAAACAAGAGTTTGGGCATTTTTTTTTTTTTTAAATAAGAGTTTAAGCGTTTGCTTTATAAAAGAAGAGTTTGGGCATTTTGTTTTAAAATAAGTGGTGTGGCGTTTGCTTGTAAAATAAAAGTTTATGATTTTGTTTGTAAAATAAAAGGTTTGGCGTTTGTTTGTAAAATAAAAGTTTATGATTTTGTTTGTAAAATAAAAGTTTATGATTTTGTTTGTAAAATAAAAGGTTTGGCGTTTGTACGTTATTTCATCTTTTAAACTCATACGTACTCATTGTACTCATTTGTCAATGCGTTACTTTAGAGGCGCCATTTTGTTTTTATTATTTATCGTTTATTTTGTTTTGCACATTCAGTAAATTTTGTTCACAGATAATAAAAATAATAATATAAAATAAAGTTATTGTATTAAGTTTACTGGAATTTTTTTTATTTAAATTAAATTTATAAATTAATTTTATTCTCCGAATTAATTCTCATAAACAAATAAAAATTAATTTTAAAGTATTTTGTGTAAATAATTTTATTTTTTATTTAGCCTCCTATAGAATTCTTATGAATTGATTATGTTTATCCGTCTATAGAAGAGAGGAACAGAAGAAAAGATAGATATAGTAAACAAAACATCGTGCCAAATCACAAGGTTCGGTGTAATTCCCTAGAGAAATATTTCAAGACTGCAAACTGCTAAAAATGTTTATTTTAGAAATTGAACTTAAATCAACTATAATAATTGTAATAATTATAAAAATAACTATTTTTTTAACGTTATTAATGTTTGAAAGACAAAGATAAACCAACCGTATTAACAAGTAATACACAAGGCCTAACGAAACCTAAAGATGCATTAATAAGATTAGAGTAGTGGCGTAAAATAGGCTAACGCCGACAGTAAAAACATTTAGTAATAAAACTATTTCGTAATTAAATTGCTTGAAAAGTAAATCGTGAGCTCCAGAGTCTGTGTGCAACCGACAGCGCTGTGCTATAATATCTGTGTTAATAAACTGTGTCTTTTTATCGCCTTCGTGTACCACATAAATCTGGGTAATGTTATACAATCGTCTCAAAGATTGTATGGAAAACTGATCACAGATTATACAAATAAACGTTCAATCAAGGATTTAACAAAGAGAGGGCCAACTCTGTGACTTGTTCAAATAAAAGACTAAATAGAGACTGTTAAAGACTAATTTTAATCACTGATTGTGGGCCTATTATAATTCACATGTAATAACTTTTCTTCAGTATTAATTAATTTTATTAATCTTTGGTTATAATGAAATTGAAAGCTTGATGATGTATGTTCTATTTTAAGAAAACACGCCTCTATTTTTGCTTCACGAACACAGTCCTTTCTACAGCATATTCCATGACGGGTGTTGATGTTTAATGCTGTAGGTGTACACCCTTCTTTCTATGTACGATCTGGTGCTGTGGAATCTCAACATGACACCATTTTACCTTACGACAGGAAATCTACTCGTAAAGAGGTTCAAGCTAGATGAAGCCACATGCCACGCTATTGAAATGACAATAATGATCATTTTTGGATGATGAGCTATTTCTCAAATATCTATAATTTATAAACCGAAATCTCTAGATCTAAAGGCAACTGAATTGTTCACGGGGTTGCCTAAAAGAAAGGGGATGTTTGAACAAATCCTTGATAATCCAACAACTTACAAGACAACATTCTTGTGGAAGTTGAAGCACTACAGAATCAAACATCATGGAATATAACAAATTACCCCATATTTTACAAACAGGCGTCTAACCTTTTATTTTACAAACCAATCTAACCTCGTATTGTACAAACCAATCTCTAACCTGTCGTTCAAAAAGTCTAACCTATTATTTTTCAAGTCAAGATCTAACCATTTATTTTACAATACAAAGTCTAACCTGTTGTTTTACAAACCAATATCTAACCTAGTATTGTACAAACCAATGTTGAACCTTTTCTTTCAAAAAATCACTAACCTGTTATTTTGCCAGTCAACGTCTAACCTGTTATTTTACAATTCAAAGTCTAACCTTTTATTTTACAAAACAAAGTCAAATCTATTGCTTTACAAACCAATGTTAGACGTATTATTTTACAAATCAATATCTAACCTAGTATTGTACAAACCAATATTGAACCTTTTCTTTCAAAAAATCACTAACCTGTTATTTTGCCAGTCAACGTCTAACCTTTTATTTTACAATTCAAAGTCTAACCTCTTATTTTACAAAACAAAGTCAAATCTATTGCTTTACAAACCAATGTTAGACGTATTATTTTACAAATCAATATCTAACCTAGTATTGTACAAACCAATATTGAACCTTTTCTTTCAAAAAATCACTAACCTGTTATTTTGCCAGTCAACGTCTAACCTTTTATTTTACAATTCAAAGTCTAACCTCTTATTTTACAAAACAAAGTCAAATCTATTGCTTTACAAACCAATGTTAGACGTATTATTTTACAAATCAATATCTAACCTAGTATTGTACAAACCAATATTGAACCTTTTCTTTCAAAAAATCACTAACCTGTTTTTTTGCCAGTCAACGTCTAACCTTTTATTTTACAATTCAAAGTCTAACCTCTTATTTTACAAAACAAAGTCAAATCTATTGCTTTACAAACCAATGTTAGACGTATTATTTTACAAATCAATATCTAACCTAGTATTGTACAAACCAATATTGAACCTTTTCTTTCAAAAAATCACTATCCTGTTATTTTGCCAGTCAACGTCTAACCTTTTATTTTACAATTCAAAGTCTAACCTCTTATTTTACAAAACAAAGTCAAATCTATTGCTTTACAAACCAATGTTAGACGTATTATTTTACAAATCAATATCTAACCTAGTATTGTACAAACCAATATTGAACCTTTTCTTTCAAAAAATCACTATCCTGTTATTTTGCCAGTCAACGTCTAACCTTTTATTTTACAATTCAAAGTCTAACCTCTTATTTTACAAAACAAAGTCAAATCTATTGCTTTACAAACCAATGTTAGACGTATTATTTTACAAATCAATATCTAACCTAGTATTGTACAAACCAATATTGAACCTTTTCTTTCAAAAAATCACTATCCTGTTATTTTGCCAGTCAACGTCTAACCTTTTATTTTACAATTCAAAGTCTAACCTCTTATTTTACAAAACAAAGTCAAATCTATTGCTTTACAAACCAATGTTAGACGTATTATTTTACAAATCAATATCTAACCTAGTATTGTACAAACCAATATTGAACCTTTTCTTTCAAAAAATCACTAACCTGTTATTTTGCCAGTCAACGTCTAACCTTTTATTTTACAATTCAAAGTCTAACCTCTTATTTTACAAAACAAAGTCAAATCTATTGCTTTACAAACCAATGTTAGACGTATTATTTTACAAATCAATATCTAACCTAGTATTGTACAAACCAATATTGAACCTTTTCTTTCAAAAAATCACTAACCTGTTTTTTTGCCAGTCAACGTCTAACCTTTTATTTTACAATTCAAAGTCTAACCTCTTATTTTACAAAACAAAGTCAAATCTATTGCTTTACAAACCAATGTTAGACGTATTATTTTACAAATCAATATCTAACCTAGTATTGTACAAACCAATATTGAACCTTTTCTTTCAAAAAATCACTATCCTGTTATTTTGCCAGTCAACGTCTAACCTTTTATTTTACAATTCAAAGTCTAACCTCTTATTTTACAAAACAAAGTCAAATCTATTGCTTTACAAACCAATGTTAGACGTATTATTTTACAAATCAATATCTAACCTAGTATTGTACAAACCAATATTGAACCTTTTCTTTCAAAAAATCACTATCCTGTTATTTTGCCAGTCAACGTCTAACCTTTTATTTTACAATTCAAAGTCTAACCTCTTATTTTACAAAACAAAGTCAAATCTATTGCTTTACAAACCAATGTTAGACGTATTATTTTACAAATCAATATCTAACCTAGTATTGTACAAACCAATATTGAACCTTTTCTTTCAAAAAATCACTAACCTGTTATTTTGCCAGTCAACGTCTAACCTTTTATTTTACAATTCAAAGTCTAACCTCTTATTTTACAAAACAAAGTCAAATCTATTGCTTTACAAACCAATGTTAGACGTATTATTTTACAAATCAATATCTAACCTAGTATTGTACAAACCAATATTGAACCTTTTCTTTCAAAAAATCACTATCCTGTTATTTTGCCAGTCAACGTCTAACCTTTTATTTTACAATTCAAAGTCTAACCTCTTATTTTACAAAACAAAGTCAAATCTATTGCTTTACAAACCAATGTTAGACGTATTATTTTACAAATCAATATCTAACCTAGTATTGTACAAACCAATATTGAACCTTTTCTTTCAAAAAATCACTAACCTGTTATTTTGCCAGTCAACGTCTAACCTTTTATTTTACAATTCAAAGTCTAACCTCTTATTTTACAAAACAAAGTCAAATCTATTGCTTTACAAACCAATGTTAGACGTATTATTTTACAAATCAATATCTAACCTAGTATTGTACAAACCAATATTGAACCTTTTCTTTCAAAAAATCACTAACCTGTTTTTTTGCCAGTCAACGTCTAACCTTTTATTTTACAATTCAAAGTCTAACCTCTTATTTTACAAAACAAAGTCAAATCTATTGCTTTACAAACCAATGTTAGACGTATTATTTTACAAATCAATATCTAACCTAGTATTGTACAAACCAATATTGAACCTTTTCTTTCAAAAAATCACTATCCTGTTATTTTGCCAGTCAACGTCTAACCTTTTATTTTACAATTCAAAGTCTAACCTCTTATTTTACAAAACAAAGTCAAATCTATTGCTTTACAAACCAATGTTAGACGTATTATTTTACAAATCAATATCTAACCTAGTATTGTACAAACCAATATTGAACCTTTTCTTTCAAAAAATCACTATCCTGTTATTTTGCCAGTCAACGTCTAACCTTTTATTTTACAATTCAAAGTCTAACCTCTTATTTTACAAAACAAAGTCAAATCTATTGCTTTACAAACCAATGTTAGACGTATTATTTTACAAATCAATATCTAACCTAGTATTGTACAAACCAATATTGAACCTTTTCTTTCAAAAAATCACTAACCTGTTATTTTGCCAGTCAACGTCTAACCTTTTATTTTACAATTCAAAGTCTAACCTCTTATTTTACAAAACAAAGTCAAATCTATTGCTTTACAAACCAATGTTAGACGTATTATTTTACAAATCAATATCTAACCTAGTATTGTACAAACCAATATTGAACCTTTTCTTTCAAAAAATCACTATCCTGTTATTTTGCCAGTCAACGTCTAACCTTTTATTTTACAATTCAAAGTCTAACCTCTTATTTTACAAAACAAAGTCAAATCTATTGCTTTACAAACCAATGTTAGACGTATTATTTTACAAATCAATATCTAACCTAGTATTGTACAAACCAATATTGAACCTTTTCTTTCAAAAAATCACTAACCTGTTATTTTGCCAGTCAACGTCTAACCTTTTATTTTACAATTCAAAGTCTAACCTCTTATTTTACAAAACAAAGTCAAATCTATTGCTTTACAAACCAATGTTAGACGTATTATTTTACAAATCAATATCTAACCTAGTATTGTACAAACCAATATTGAACCTTTTCTTTCAAAAAATCACTAACCTGTTTTTTTGCCAGTCAACGTCTAACCTTTTATTTTACAATTCAAAGTCTAACCTCTTATTTTACAAAACAAAGTCAAATCTATTGCTTTACAAACCAATGTTAGACGTATTATTTTACAAATCAATATCTAACCTAGTATTGTACAAACCAATATTGAACCTTTTCTTTCAAAAAATCACTATCCTGTTATTTTGCCAGTCAACGTCTAACCTTTTATTTTACAATTCAAAGTCTAACCTCTTATTTTACAAAACAAAGTCAAATCTATTGCTTTACAAACCAATGTTAGACGTATTATTTTACAAATCAATATCTAACCTAGTATTGTACAAACCAATATTGAACCTTTTCTTTCAAAAAATCACTATCCTGTTATTTTGCCAGTCAACGTCTAACCTTTTATTTTACAATTCAAAGTCTAACCTCTTATTTTACAAAACAAAGTCAAATCTATTGCTTTACAAACCAATGTTAGACGTATTATTTTACAAATCAATATCTAACCTAGTATTGTACAAACCAATATTGAACCTTTTCTTTCAAAAAATCACTAACCTGTTTTTTTGCCAGTCAACGTCTAACCTTTTATTTTACAATTCAAAGTCTAACCTCTTATTTTACAAAACAAAGTCAAATCTATTGCTTTACAAACCAATGTTAGACGTATTATTTTACAAATCAATATCTAACCTAGTATTGTACAAACCAATATTGAACCTTTTCTTTCAAAAAATCACTATCCTGTTATTTTGCCAGTCAACGTCTAACCTTTTATTTTACAATTCAAAGTCTAACCTCTTATTTTACAAAACAAAGTCAAATCTATTGCTTTACAAACCAATGTTAGACGTATTATTTTACAAATCAATATCTAACCTAGTATTGTACAAACCAATATTGAACCTTTTCTTTCAAAAAATCACTATCCTGTTATTTTGCCAGTCAACGTCTAACCTTTTATTTTACAATTCAAAGTCTAACCTCTTATTTTACAAAACAAAGTCAAATCTATTGCTTTACAAACCAATGTTAGACGTATTATTTTACAAATCAATATCTAACCTAGTATTGTACAAACCAATATTGAACCTTTTCTTTCAAAAAATCACTAACCTGTTTTTTTGCCAGTCAACGTCTAACCTTTTATTTTACAATTCAAAGTCTAACCTCTTATTTTACAAAACAAAGTCAAATCTATTGCTTTACAAACCAATGTTAGACGTATTATTTTACAAATCAATATCTAACCTAGTATTGTACAAACCAATATTGAACCTTTTCTTTCAAAAAATCACTATCCTGTTATTTTGCCAGTCAACGTCTAACCTTTTATTTTACAATTCAAAGTCTAACCTCTTATTTTACAAAACAAAGTCAAATCTATTGCTTTACAAACCAATGTTAGACGTATTATTTTACAAATCAATATCTAACCTAGTATTGTACAAACCAATATTGAACCTTTTCTTTCAAAAAATCACTATCCTGTTATTTTGCCAGTCAACGTCTAACCTTTTATTTTACAATTCAAAGTCTAACCTCTTATTTTACAAAACAAAGTCAAATCTATTGCTTTACAAACCAATGTTAGACGTATTATTTTACAAATCAATATCTAACCTAGTATTGTACAAACCAATATTGAACCTTTTCTTTCAAAAAATCACTATCCTGTTATTTTGCCAGTCAACGTCTAACCTTTTATTTTACAATTCAAAGTCTAACCTCTTATTTTACAAAACAAAGTCAAATCTATTGCTTTACAAACCAATGTTAGACGTATTATTTTACAAATCAATATCTAACCTAGTATTGTACAAACCAATATTGAACCTTTTCTTTCAAAAAATCACTATCCTGTTATTTTGCCAGTCAACGTCTAACCTTTTATTTTACAATTCAAAGTCTAACCTCTTATTTTACAAAACAAAGTCAAATCTATTGCTTTACAAACCAATGTTAGACGTATTATTTTACAAATCAATATCTAACCTAGTATTGTACAAACCAATATTGAACCTTTTCTTTCAAAAAATCACTAACCTGTTATTTTGCCAGTCAACGTCTAACCTTTTATTTTACAATTCAAAGTCTAACCTCTTATTTTACAAAACAAAGTCAAATCTATTGCTTTACAAACCAATGTTAGACGTATTATTTTACAAATCAATATCTAACCTAGTATTGTACAAACCAATATTGAACCTTTTCTTTCAAAAAATCACTATCCTGTTATTTTGCCAGTCAACGTCTAACCTTTTATTTTACAATTCAAAGTCTAACCTCTTATTTTACAAAACAAAGTCAAATCTATTGCTTTACAAACCAATGTTAGACGTATTATTTTACAAATCAATATCTAACCTAGTATTGTACAAACCAATATTGAACCTTTTCTTTCAAAAAATCACTATCCTGTTATTTTGCCAGTCAACGTCTAACCTTTTATTTTACAATTCAAAGTCTAACCTCTTATTTTACAAAACAAAGTCAAATCTATTGCTTTACAAACCAATGTTAGACGTATTATTTTACAAATCAATATCTAACCTAGTATTGTACAAACCAATATTGAACCTTTTCTTTCAAAAAATCACTATCCTGTTATTTTGCCAGTCAACGTCTAACCTTTTATTTTACAATTCAAAGTCTAACCTCTTATTTTACAAAACAAAGTCAAATCTATTGCTTTACAAACCAATGTTAGACGTATTATTTTACAAATCAATATCTAACCTAGTATTGTACAAACCAATATTGAACCTTTTCTTTCAAAAAATCACTATCCTGTTATTTTGCCAGTCAACGTCTAACCTTTTATTTTACAATTCAAAGTCTAACCTCTTATTTTACAAAACAAAGTCAAATCTATTGCTTTACAAACCAATGTTAGACGTATTATTTTACAAATCAATATCTAACCTAGTATTGTACAAACCAATATTGAACCTTTTCTTTCAAAAAATCACTATCCTGTTATTTTGCCAGTCAACGTCTAACCTTTTATTTTACAATTCAAAGTCTAACCTCTTATTTTACAAAACAAAGTCAAATCTATTGCTTTACAAACCAATGTTAGACGTATTATTTTACAAATCAATATCTAACCTAGTATTGTACAAACCAATATTGAACCTTTTCTTTCAAAAAATCACTAACCTGTTATTTTGCCAGTCAACGTCTAACCTTTTATTTTACAATTCAAAGTCTAACCTCTTATTTTACAAAACAAAGTCAAATCTATTGCTTTACAAACCAATGTTAGACGTATTATTTTACAAATCAATATCTAACCTAGTATTGTACAAACCAATATTGAACCTTTTCTTTCAAAAAATCACTATCCTGTTATTTTGCCAGTCAACGTCTAACCTTTTATTTTACAATTCAAAGTCTAACCTCTTATTTTACAAAACAAAGTCAAATCTATTGCTTTACAAACCAATGTTAGACGTATTATTTTACAAATCAATATCTAACCTAGTATTGTACAAACCAATATTGAACCTTTTCTTTCAAAAAATCACTAACCTGTTATTTTGCCAGTCAACGTCTAACCTTTTATTTTACAATTCAAAGTCTAACCTCTTATTTTACAAAACAAAGTCAAATCTATTGCTTTACAAACCAATGTTAGACGTATTATTTTACAAATCAATATCTAACCTAGTATTGTACAAACCAATATTGAACCTTTTCTTTCAAAAAATCACTAACCTGTTATTTTGCCAGTCAACGTCTAACCTTTTATTTTACAATTCAAAGTCTAACCTCTTATTTTACAAAACAAAGTCAAATCTATTGCTTTACAAACCAATGTTAGACGTATTATTTTACAAATCAATATCTAACCTAGTATTGTACAAACCAATATTGAACCTTTTCTTTCAAAAAATCACTAACCTGTTATTTTGCCAGTCAACGTCTAACCTTTTATTTTACAATTCAAAGTCTAACCTCTTATTTTACAAAACAAAGTCAAATCTATTGCTTTACAAACCAATGTTAGACGTATTATTTTACAAATCAATATCTAACCTAGTATTGTACAAACCAATATTGAACCTTTTCTTTCAAAAAATCACTAACCTGTTATTTTGCCAGTCAACGTCTAACCTTTTATTTTACAATTCAAAGTCTAACCTCTTATTTTACAAAACAAAGTCAAATCTATTGC
Organism: Aphrophora alni; assembly: GCA_963513935.1. Lineage (NCBI taxonomy): Eukaryota > Metazoa > Arthropoda > Insecta > Hemiptera > Aphrophoridae > Aphrophora > Aphrophora alni. The sequence continues at coordinate 11,934,895 of OY740771.1, forward strand.
TTTACAAACCAATGTTAGACGTATTATTTTACAAATCAATATCTAACCTAGTATTGTACAAACCAATATTGAACCTTTTCTTTCAAAAAATCACTAACCTGTTATTTTGCCAGTCAACGTCTAACCTTTTATTTTACAATTCAAAGTCTAACCTCTTATTTTACAAAACAAAGTCAAATCTATTGCTTTACAAACCAATGTCAGACATATTATTTTACAAATCAATATCTAACCTAGTATTGTACAAACCAATATTGAACCTTTTCTTTCAAAAAATCACTAACCTGTTATTTTACAATTCAAAGTCTAACCTCTTATTTTACAAAACAAAGTCAAATCTATTGCTTTACAAACCAATGTCAGACATATTATTTTACAAATCAATATCTAACCTAGTATTGTACAAACCAATATTGAACCTTTTCTTTCAAAAAATCACTATCCTGTTATTTTGCCAGTTAACGTCTAACCTTTTATTTTACAATTCAAAGTCTAACCTCTTATTTTACAAAACAAAGTCAAATCTATTGCTTTACAAACCAATGTCAGACTATTATTTTACAAACCCATCTCTAAGCTAGTATTGTACAAACCAATGTTGTTATGTTGAACCTCTTTTCTTTTAAAAAATCACTAACCTGTTATTTTGCCAGTCAACGTCTAACCTTTTATTTTACAATTCAAAGTCTAACCTCTTATTTTACAAAACAAAGTCAAATCTATTGCTTTACAAACCAATGTCAGACATATTATTTTACAAATCAATATCTAACCTAGTATTGTACAAACCAATATTGAACCTTTTCTTTCAAAAAATCACTAACCTGTTATTTTACAATTCAAAGTCTAACCTCTTATTTTACAAAACAAAGTCAAATCTATTGCTTTACAAACCAATGTCAGACATATTATTTTACAAATCAATATCTAACCTAGTATTGTACAAACCAATATTGAACCTTTTCTTTCAAAAAATCACTATCCTGTTATTTTGCCAGTTAACGTCTAACCTTTTATTTTACAATTCAAAGTCTAACCTTTTATTTTACAAAACAAAGTCAAATCTATTGCTTTACAAACCAATGTTAGACGTATTATTTTACAAATCAATATCTAACCTAGTATTGTACAAACCAATATTGAACCTTTTCTTTCAAAAAATCACTAACCTGTTATTTTACAATTCAAAGTCTAACCTCTTATTTTACAAAACAAAGTCAAATCTATTGCTTTACAAACCAATGTCAGACATATTATTTTACAAATCAATATCTAATCTAGTATTGTACAAACCAATGTTGAACCTCTTTTCTTTCAAAAAATCACTAACCTGTTATTTTGCCAGTCAACGTCTAACCTTTTATTTTACAATTCAAAGTCTAAAACCTTCTAATTTAAAAACAAATTCTAATCTATTGCTTTACAAACCAATGTGGGACCTATTATTTCACAAACCAATGTCTAACATATGCTTTACAATCTTTACCTCTTATCTTTCAAAAAATAGCTAACCTTTTATATTGCAAGGTAACGTATAACTTTTTATTTTACAATTCAAAGTCTAACCTCTTATTTTACAGAACAAATTTCAAACATATTATTTTACAAACCAATTTGTATTAGTATTCTGTTTGTAATGTTATGCTTGTATACCATTTTATGGTAGGGTTGGGTAAATACCATGATCGCTCCCATCAAATTGTGAAAAACCGTTTATTTTACCCAACGCGATGATAGATATATGTTTTTGTAGGTTCGTTTTAAATTTAAAAAAAAAAAAAAAAACATTATTTTAAAATGATATGCAGTATAAAGGCAGGTTAATATTTATCTTCGAAATATATAGACCAATATTTTAATGTAAACTGATGAATTGTTCACATATGCATTATCCTCGATTAAACCATTCTTCCAACCAAACAGGCTTCTCCGCTATTCAAAGCTCGGGTCCAGGAATTATCTGATTTTGGAACATCGACATCCGCGGTCGTTGACTAGGAATAAGCAAAGTCCTTATACGAAGGAAAATCAAAGAGGGATTCCTTATAGGCAAGTTTGATTGACTGTATGTGTGTGTGTGGGCTGTGATAATCACGTGATGCCATCTACCTGACAGGACCCGATGCATTGTGCGAGCTAACATGGCTATCAGACTCGGGAATATTATTAGGTTTGCTGAAAACTTGAAGAATATGCATCGAGATACGAAACCCGCACCTGGGAACCCCGATGTTTCAACTACTATTAATAATTTAAGAAAATATAGTAAAGCACTCAACTGGTATGGAAATGTCGGCTGATCTGTTCTCGTGATGTTGCTGTTTAATGGCGAACAAATAATGAATCTTGTCGTATGAATGGGTCATTACTATACTATGACCAGTTTTACTTTGTGTATTGTAAATATGGGAAGATACTGAGCGATCTCATATTGTTAATAAGCATTCTGACATGTTTAGTGGCTTCAAATATGAGACAATTTATTTTTAAATACGATATAATACTTGCTCATAGGGTGAGTTGTGGGGTGGGGTATAATATCTTAATTCTTTGATTATTCTTCGGAAATGTTTTATTACAGTTGTGGCAGGAAATTTTAGATCGGAACGTGCGTATCCTCGGAACACAATATATCCCCCCTTAAGAATTTATACAGGGTGTTTCCAAACTACGTTCAAAAACTTCAGGATACCTTGGGTCAAAATAAGTAAAAACGTTTCAATGAATTTATGTCTTAGAATGCATAGTTTTCCTTTTGTACGCCGTTTTGTGTTGTTTTTTTTTACAAAAAACAACATATTTTCGGAAATAAATTAGATATAGTTTACAAATTTGGTGAACATATTTTGTTATGTGACTTTTTATCTATTTACTAAAAGCCAAGAATTTATTTTGGATGTTTTCAAAATGACGGCCATTTGAAAATTTGAGTGTTTAATTTATCAAAAACCAATTAATGATGCAATTAAAATTTACATTTGTTAAATCTCGATCAGCTGTTGTTTTGTTAACACACTACAATGAAACACATTTGGTAGTTGCCTTTAATCAGTTTATGTTTTATATTTAACCTCAAAACAATAAATTTTTCAATTCAACAAAAAGTTAAATGTTGTTCTTGGGCTATTGCTTTTGAAAACGAATATGAAATGATAAGGTGTTTTCAAAGAATCTATCCAAATATGGTTCCTCCATCAAGAAAATCAATTCACAAATGGAAAACTATAGAAACTGGATCAGTTTCAAAGAAATACCAAAGATTTCTAACAGAAAATGAAGAGCTACTTGACTGAAATCTCCAAATAGGCCTAATTCACTTTGAAAAGTTTCATCCGCTTCTGGGATAGCAAAGTCGTCAGTTCAAAGGTATGTCAAGAAAAACAAAACAATGTTTATAAAACACATTTAGTTCACAGACTGCTGGAAGATGTCCCAGACAGACGAGTGGAATTTTGTTCGAAGGTAATTAAAAAGCTTGACGAATATGCCTAGTGTTATGAAGGAATTGTATTCTCAGATGAAGCTATATTTTTACCAAACAGGATCTGTAAACAGATATAATTATTATAACACACAAAACCCACATGTCTTGCACGAAGTGGGCTTGAAATTAAAGAGTCTAACTGTTTGAGCTGCCGTCACCAAGGCTGGTGGTTCATCGTATGACATATCCCATCAGTCAATGACTGGAGACAGATACGCATCAATATTAACTGATCACTTAGTTCCTCGTCTTACTCAGCCGGAGATGTGTTTTTTCCCAACAGGATGGAGCTCTTCCTCATCATACTAAAGCAGTTGTAGATCGAGATCTTCCCAACTGTTGGATAGATCTTGGCAGCAACTTCATGGGCTGGCCGCTAGGATTCCGACACTTTACTGTTTGCGATTTTTTTCCTTTGGAGCTTTTTGAAAAAAAACGTTTATTCTTATTGTATACCAATAGATGATTAATGAGGCTGATTGAAGAGGAATTGCTGTTGATATCTCGGCAATTTTTCAAAAGCGTTTATGATAATTTTTTGTTTCGTTGCTATTCCTGCATAGCTATTGATAAAACATCAATTCTAATAAAAGTCAAATTTGGAGATCATTAATAATTTAATACTGTTATTTTTCTTAATTAAGTTTTACACATTTTTATATTATCTACAAATCAACAATTTGTATTATCTTTAAAGAGGTGAAAATCTTCAAAAGACACCATTCCACACAATGGTAGTGTGGGATTTTTACCAACTAAAAACACTTCCGGTTATCATAACCAGTCCACAGAACCGACAAACGATTTTCTTATTAAGTTCACTGTGGTTGAGAATTTAAAAACAAAAAAATCTTAGCTTGGTAAAGCCATCAGATCATGTGGCTTCTTTCTGGAAAGGCGATGGATGTCACCGCCTACGTCCAGTACACTTTGCATGCTCCCATAATCCTTTGTCATGTCCAGATGCATACCTCCTCATCTCTTCCTCTACTAGACTAATTCGCAAGTCGCGATGGAGATAGTTTTTTCCTTACGTACCATGGAGCACAATTTGCAATGGTTATGCAAATAAAATCGTTTTGTTGAAAATGTACAATATTTTATCCCGCCATTTTGTATTGATTGATCATGAAAAAATGAAACTCGAGGGTACTTTCTACATATTTGTAGAAGTTTGTAGAGTGTTCCTTATGTCAGGCATATTAATTCAAAAATAGCGACCTCTTCATGGGACACTCTGTACATTAAAGAGTGATTGATTATCAATTTTCGTGCAATATTATTAATATTAGAATTACAGCTGATATTTTTGTTTTTATTCCAGGTGAGATCTTTAAATCCTGATTGGCTGCTGATATCCTTGTATGAGGTAAAGCTTTTTAATCCTTTTATAAATGTTAAGAGGTAATATCGATTTAAATTTGGAATTGTCTGAAATATAATTTTCAGTACAATTTTTAACAATTCTTCAAATGTAACTCCCTTAAGTTTTTTTTTGAAATGTTAAATTGTATCGGTAGATCAGGAGGTCTTATCCAGTAGGGTAAGGTTGTTTAAAACAATTGTTATGCAGGTTTTCTGAAGTTTGTAATTTTGTATATGTCGCTAGTTCATGATGTCGACTAGACCTATCTAGAAAAAATACTATATTCAGAGTATTCATAAAGTATGGAATATATAAAAAAAAAATGAATACGTATGAATATAAAAAGTTTGTTTTTGGTATAATACAACCTTTATTTTCAGTTTAATTGTTTAAATTTTGGCGGCCATCTTGGACCCGCCATCTTGAAATAGATTAAATTTTTTAAATAGGAATAAGGTCATGTGACGCATATTTTTATATTCTACATTATTCTGAGTTCAATGGTAGAGTCTGTTTATTAATATCTCAATTCCTTAAAAAATTAACAACTAATACAAATAAATAACATTTCAAACCATAATTTACAAGTGGACAAACGAATTAAGTAGACCTACATGATGTAGTCTTGAACTTGTAATTTTCAAAGATGCTCAAATTGTTGTAGAGTTTTTGGTACAGTCCTAAACGGTTATAAAATATATTAATTAAATGCTCTTTCTATTAGACGATTTATACTTGTTTTGGTGACTAGGTAGCAGGATATCCACTAATGACCAATACATACATCAAGCATACTTTACTATTTCGGGAATCGAATATTCTGTCCCTGGTAAAGGTTGCCTCATCAGAAAAGATTACCTTAAGAAGAACGTTAAGGTCAACAATGAATTTGATCATAATTCAAAACATTTTGGTTTGAAGCTGATTTTGGCTATTGTAGACAATTACCAAGAAATTATGTTTTCGTTTTTTTTTTTTACAGTAAGTAGGTTATCCTTTGAGCTACAGTAAAAATATTAAAAAAAAAACCTTCTTGTTTGTCTTTCAAAAATAAAATTTGTTTTGTCTCTTGTAAATTTTTTATAAAGTTAACAATTTTCAAGATATTTGAAGTTTTAAATTTTAAACGGCCCCCATTTTGAAAAAAATACAAAACAAGTTCGTGTTTTTGGTACATTGATAAAAGGTCACATAAAAAAGGCGTATACCAAATTTGGTCTTTATATCTAATTTATTTCCAAAAGTTAAAGTTATTTGTACAAAACACAAATGGCGGACAGACGGACAACCAAGCTGGTTTCAAAAAACAAATGAACGCTCGTTCTCTGTTTACTTGAACTCCAGGAACAATCCCATAAAAATTCATACAAAAGTTCTGAAATACTCTGTATAATCAATTTAAACACACTCATACATTGTCCCCCCCTCCCCACCTTCTAGATAGTAAAAGCGGAGAAGGGGAGGGGTATTTCTTTGTTTAATTTGTTAAACTCATCATAAAAATACGAATTTTAAACCTTCTAAAACTCCAATTAAACTCAGCCAATCTCTCACCTTTCCCCAATGACACCTCTAGAAATGACGCACAGTTGATAATACTAAACAAAAAGACATAATTTATTTGCCTCTAAAGCTAAATGTTTCAATTAATGCAACTAATCGAGTTTGGGGGGACTATCGAACTCATTAATCGACCTTTATTGCTTGTCTTTGTTACCAATAGCAACGAGTTATTATTCTGAATGAATTTCTCCAGCATCCCAGGTGTGTTCATGTCGAAACTAATTGAAAAGTCCGCCGCGCCGTTGTGTTGTAGCGCTAGCGCCGCTGAACATGTGTTCATGTACACGGGAGCAACAGCCCGGCAAGACAATGTTATTTTCTTCTATTGACATGACACAGACATTTCTTTTTGTCTTTTTATAAACCAGTACTGTCAGCGATTTTATTTATTAATTTATAATGTAGTAATTGTACGAATTGTGATTATCCTCTTAGAAACTCTGTCACTATGAAATGTCAACTGATCCTATGCATGGAAATAAGTTTCCTTATACAGTATGATCGTTTTAATGTTAGAACTATCTCGTCAAATTATTGACTTTTAAACTTTAAACGGGATAACTTTCTTTTTCGTGAATTTTAAAAACCTGTTTTGTATTTTTGTATAAACAGCCGGTATTTTCTATATGGGAAGTAACTTTAAAATTCCAATGGAAATCCAATTTTTTTATAGTGTTTCACATTCTACATGAAATTTTTAAACTCTTATATTCGTAGGTTTGTTTAATAAACCCAACCAGTAGATACTGGCGCTTGAACTTTCAAAAATCAGAAATTTGGTGAATTTTGAGAGGCAATTTTCCTTACTAGTCATTGAAATCGGACTTTTTAAAAAACTTACTGTATAAAAAGTTTTAAAATTCGTGTGTCTAAAATTATCAAAATTGGGGTTTCCACGGAGAATTTTAAAGTTAGCTCCCATATGACGATATTTTTCAAATATTGAAAAATGGGTATTTAAAAAATAGTAAGGAAGGTACCTCAATAGCTTACCAGATACCACACTGTATATACCTTGGAAATATTATGTACAGGGTGTTTCAGAATTCTTGTCAAATAGTTTAGGGGATTTTTCCTGGGGTTAAAGTAAACACAGAACGCGCTTTCTTTTGTTTGAAACAAGCTTAGTTGTGTTTTGTAGAAAAACAATGTATTTTTGGTAATAAATTAGATATAAAATAAAATCCAAATTTGACATACATATTTTTATATGACTATCAATGTCACAAAAAACACGAATTTATTTCGTATTTTTCAAAATGGCGGCCGTTTAAAATTTTTAACAACTCATATTTCGAAACCGTTAACTTTACAAAAAAATTACAAGATATAAAAGTTTCTCTTTTGAATGTCAAATAAAATGGTTTTGGGTTTTTTACTCTAGCTTGAAATATAACCTAGTTATTGTCAAAGGACTGAAAACATAATTTCATGACAATTATCTATAATATCCAAAATAAGCCTAAAATCAAAATATTATTGCTTAGTTTTGCCATGTTTTATTGTCAAAGTTGCTCTTTGTAACATTCATCTTGTATCTTGATTTCTTTGTAATTTACAATTATCAATTGTTTCTTGAATGAAAACTAAACAATGGATTTTATTTATTAGTATTGACAAACATCATAATTCAAAAATATTTTTGTTTTAGGCTATTTTGGAGTATTGTAGATAATTGTCAAGAAATTATGTTTTCTGTCTGTTGACTATCTTTCAAGCTACAGTAAAAATTCAAAAGCTATTTGTCATTTGGAAAGGGAAAGTTTTTTGTCTCTTCTGTGGCGTGTGTTAGCTTCGTCATTGCCAAGGCTTTATCATTAAAAATAACCCATTAAATGTTAAAATATTTTATTGGATTTTGTGAAAGAGAATAAATTGATTGTGTTGTATATCAATTGTTAAAAAAATGCAATTATTCTTCAAGAAATCAACCAAAAATATTTTTTTATTGTTTGTTGTTTATTTTTATTGGTCCCAATATGCATTACACTATTAAATTAATTCAAAATGGAGGTTTGTAATTTAAATTCACCTTCACTTAGAACTGTGCAAATGAATTTTTTCATAAAATTTTTACCTCGCTTATAAAAAATTGTACAATTACAGAAAATATGAAAGTAGTTCTTATTGGCATTATTAAGTATTGCCAAGTATTTATTGACGTTGCCTTGTTATGAGAAACGTTAAGATCTGATCAGCTGATAACCGGGAGCCAGTATCAGATGTGGGGGGGGGGTATTTTTGGATTCCTGCCAACATCTGATAAAATAGAATAGGAATGTTGAGTCTGAGAACAGGATATTTTATTGATGAATTCATTCGATTTCCATTTTGTCGAAGTTGATTTAATGTTAAGCTTTGGGAGGATATTAGATAAAGAAGATCGAATTTCTCTGCCCAGACGTTCAGACCACAATGGCTGAAAGGTTTTCACAGTACTTAGTTTAAATTATCTTTTATTTTGAATTTAAGAGAACTAATTCTCGGTTAGGGAATTACAGCATGAAATGAATACCGATCCTACACGTAGAACTAATTTGGCAGTGTTTATGGCTCTCTGTAAACTATGTTACATGGATATAAAGGGTGTCAAAAAGTTTTCGAAATTGTTAAATAACTAGGCAACATTTTTTTTTTTTTTTTTTTTTTAATTATCAGAAAAATAAAATAATAATAATAATTTTAAAAGTTTCTTCTAACCTAACCTATAAAACTAACAGTTTTTTTAACGCGACTTTACTTTGGCTCACAGTAAAAATCAAAAACTTTTATTTGCAGTTAAAAGAGGAAACTATTTTGTCTCTTGCAAGTTTTGTGTAAAATTAATCATTATCGGGATATTAAACATTTTCAACGGCCGCCATTTTCAAAATAATACAAATTCTTCATATTTACAGAGTCTTACATACAGAGTCTTACATACAATTCATACATACAGAGTCTTCATTTTTGTGCACTTGTAAAACATTACATACAAAATGTGTATCTGAACTCAATATCTTTTATACTTCAAAAGGTATATATATATATATATATATTGTAAAAATACAAAATAATGCATTGTCTGAACGGTTTCGGACACATGTTCGAACATTTTTATTTGTTTTTAATTGAGGAGTTTGTCAAAGTGTTTCAGAAACACCCTGTATATGTGAATGTATTTGGGTTTGTATATGATACAGATGTATGTATAGGAGGGTTTGTTCCTAGGTAGTGTTAGACTCTCTCGTGCTTTACACTTCACTTAAGAGTACTCAATAACAAATACTCGAATCCCTTTCGCTTCATCCTTCCTCCCCGCGGGACTGTCGCTAGGTATTACTTCTTGGGGAGAGGTTTTACCGTAATATGTTCTTCCTCTATTCTTCAAAAAATCCTAGGTCTCCTTCTCTTTAAATCTTATGGGTTCTAATTGACAGTTGCAGTACTTTGTTCTTTTCTTCGTAGCTGTATTAATAGAGCGTTCTATTTCTCCTCCGAATCCAACATAACCAGGTTTTGTGCTGCGGGTTTCGTTACTACACCCCGCAGTTGATCGGGGGCCACACTCTGGAACAATTGACCTCTCTACTATCCCACATCGGCAATTTGGCGTCTCAGACTTTTAAATCTAACACGGATACTCTCGATGCCCCGAGAGCATTTGTGTTAGATAAAATCCCACGTCACTACGGCTCCGTTTCACCCATTTCCTTATGCATCAGCCTGTGCGTCCACCTACCATTTACTGTAAAGTTCTTTACCACCTGCTTTGCCATTTCTGTTTACTTCTGTTCCTCCTTTCCTCATCCATCCGTCTCTTCACCCTCGGGTCTACAACGTGTTGTTGAAATTCTCTCACACAGGTCTATGATGGATGTATGTTTTTATATAATATACTTAGTATTAGTAAACAAGGGTGTTATTTAATGTGCGGAGAGAATTATAGTGGTCAAAAAGAAGAGAAAGTTCTATAAATATATGTCCGGAAACAATTCTTTACCTGCTATTCGTCTTTTTTTTTTCTTTTTTTTTTTTTTTACTAAATAATTTATATTTCTAGAAAGACTTTAACGATTGAGATTGAAATTTTGCACGATAGTCATCAATATAAGTATCTAGTTTGAAAAACATGCTCAAAAATCCGTGTCAAATTTTTTTACTGAAAATAACTTGAAATGAATTATTTTGGTTTGAAATATTAAAATGGCCGTCATTTTGAAACGGATTATTGGAACAAGTTGATTATTTTTGCAAAGTAGGTTCCTTATATTTATGTGTACCCTGAAAAAATTTCAACTCAATCGGTTAAGCCGTTCTAGAGATATAAATTATTTAGTAAATTAGAAAGAAAAAAATAGGGGAATGCTGGTAAAAGAAGCGTTTTCAAACATATGTTTATAGGAACATTTGTCTTTATTTTGACCTATATAACGACCCTTTGGATTATGTCCGCGCATTACAGAAACACCCTTTATATTGAAAATGTAATGGATGTTGTGTGTTTACTGGTTTGTGTGTGTTGTTTTTTTTATTGTTTTTTTATAATACAAATATAGCCTGTGCTAAAACTATATTATACAATTTTGTACATTATCATAAGTCCGAGTCTTTTCAGGTTTTGATTATTTTTCATTTCTGTATGAAACTGGGTTTTAGAAATATTATACTATTTGAAAATGTAAAACCGATTTTTTGTTTTTTATGAAGTCATTTATTTTCTTCTCTTATCTATTTAAACAAAAATTTGGTAAATCCTAATCAGGATCGTGAATTCTAACGATTACCTAATTTCCCAATCATTTTTTGTAAAAAACAAAACGTCGGATAAGGGTTTTCTGACTTATTTTTATAATTTTCCCCAAGGAATCAGTTCCTGAAGTTTGGGAACCTATATTTTGGTCAGTATTGATTGTAGAGCAAAAAATTACAAAAAAAAAATATTATTTTTGGAAATGGATAATACTTCTAGTGAAATATTGGTGTAGGCCTACACTTTATTTTGTACGTTTTCAAAATGGCGGACGTTTAAAATATTTATTGTTGCATATCTCGAAATCCATTAACATTACAAAATATTTATTAGAAACAAAAGATTTTCCACTTTTCACAAAAACAGATTATTTTCTTTTTTCCTGCAGGTCAAAGGATAACTGTTTAGAATATAAACAAACAAGAAATGAATTAATTGTCTACAATACCCAAGATTAACCAAAATATTATAGAATATTATGATATTGGTTAATAAATAACACATTGCCCAGATATGTACCAAGAATTAAAATGTTTTCCTTAACAGTTTAAAAATGGCGACTGGTGTTTTAATACTAATTTATCAAATTCGTTTGACAATATTAACAAAATTATTCTATTATCTATAAATTGGTTTGAAATTTTTATAATTTTGTTCTCATAACTTTCCAAAATTGGATATGAATAAATAAATTTTATAAGTATTTAATTTTCTACAATTTAGTCAGAAATTTTTATTTTTTAATATACATACTGGTAAAAGATTACATAAATAATGTTTATACGAAATATTCACTCAATATCTTATCTAATTCCAAAGATATGGTGACTTTTTTAAAAATACAAAATGACAGGCAGGAAACGAAACTTTTCCAGAGATGTATTTATATTAACTTTTAAACATATTTTTAGCTTTAGTATCAACTTTCAAAATAATTTCAAAGTAGGATCAATGAACATTTTAGACTCAGAGGTCGCAATGGTTAGGGTTTGTTTAGAAGAAAATCGCTAATGATGCAGTTTGAGTCCACGACAAAATGGCGTCATTAAACAAAGCATTCTAACGTGATATAGAAAGTATTATTATGATTAAGTCTCAATCAGAGGGACTGGAGGACTGGGTGTGAAGATGGCCATTAGGTGTGGGGCTCAACTAGGTGCGACTCCTGATGTTATCAGGAACCAACAAACGACCCATGTCGCGACATGGCTTCCTCGCTGCCCACCTGATGTCTTCTTTCTTCTAATTAAACGATTGCCATTGTTTAACGAACTCTGAGAAACAATTTATTGAGTATTTTGGAACGGGTAAAGTGGGCGGAAATCCTTCCCCACATCGCACGCCACATTTCTCAAATACTCAAACCGAAGCAGACAATTAAAAAGCAGGAACGATCGTGTACGACAAAGCGGTCGTTGAAATAAAAAAAAAACTTGGAAAGAATTACGTTTGGTGTTTCCAAATGTTTTCGAGTTTTTTTAATGAATTGAACGCGACTCCATAGAAAAAGAAATCGCTAAAAATATATCGGTGCACCTGGATTGGCCTTAGTTGTTAATTGGTATATCGGAAATTGTTTTAAGCCTAACTACAGTTGTAGAGTACCATCACAATTGTAAGATCTACTATATATTTACTTATCATATACGAAGTATAGGGTAAGTTTGGAAATCGCAAACAAAATCGAATTCTTAAAAAAAAAATTTTTTTTTTACTAATCTTTACGTTTCATTTCCTCAAGAAACAGAAAAAGTAATTTTTGAACCTAACCTAACCTAACCTAACCCTACTTAACCTAACCTAACCTATTCTAACCTAACCTAACCTAACCTAACATATCCTAACCTAACCTAACCTAATCTAACCTAGCCTAACCTAACCTAATCTAACCTAACCTAACCTAACCTAACCTAAACTTACCTAACCTAACCTAACCTAACCTAACCTAGCCTAACGTTTCCCAACTTAACATAACTACAACAAAATTGGAAACAGGTAGTGAACAAACAGTGCCTTACGATATCTACCGAACTACTAGCATTGACAATATTACAATTAGAGTTATTGCAGAGAATAAAATTAATAATATTACTTACCCAGTATAACAAAGTACAGGGTAAGTTTGGGAATTGCAAATAATCTATCTCTGTTTTTTTGACCGATCTTGACACTTCATGGTCTCAAGAAACTTAAAATGTATTTTTCGTAAATAACCTAACCTAACCTTTCCTAGTCTAATGTAACCTAACTACCACAAAATTTGAAAACAAATAGTAGAAATAGACATTGCCCTACCAGGTCTATAAGATTTCAATCACCGTTTTTCGCGGAACTTCACGTTTCATGGCTCATTTGTCGTCTGAGCACGATTGCGGAAACAAAAATAGATCAGAAAATGCAATTTTATAGAGAATGTATTCACATAAGACCCCTATTGAAAATCAGAATAATCTAATTTAAAATGTCAAAATGTTGAAACAGTTTCTGTTTATATCTCGCTTGTTAATCAACACACTAAAATTTAATAAAAAATTTGTGGATTTCAGTTCTATACGATTACAAATAGAAAAGTTATTGTTAAAACTCTAGTTTCGAAACCTAACCTCACATTAAATTGTCATGTTCGTACAGTTATGAGAACTGATAGATTTCGTATAAAATATATTATTATTTCTGGTCTCTACAAGAAGAGGACCGCCACTCAAAAACAGTGTCATTCAGAAGGTTTCCTAACCTAACCAACTTTATACATGATATATGAATACACACTTTATTGTTCTGGAGACCAATATAAATAGAAGTCTTTCCAGATGGTGTCAAACACTTCTTCATCCTTGTTCCTAAGGTGCCACATGAAATCTCTACTGGTTCCTCATTATTTCTGTTCCTGGTAAAATACTGTCCCTAATACACGCCAACAACGTTTAAACTGTTCTGTCTGTTTTATCGCAATAGAAAATTGTTTACGAGTGGCAGTCCTCTTCTTTTACAAACCCATTATTTTGATAATTGATAATTTTGATTACCAGAAAATGGCAAAATGAAACCATAATTTCGTAGAGCAGTCATATTCAAAACAGAGTTCTTCAACAGAATTTTTTCGATACAAAACGCTTCAATTTGTTTTTAAAAGCTCCTTTTGGACTAGTACAATGATAATTTGAAAGTCACAATAATTATTTAAAAAAATTAATACTTTTTAAAATTATCAATATCTGTTACTTTAAGCCTGTATTTCAGTAGTAAACAACGAGATTATGTACTCACACGTTAAAGATAAGTTTATAGATAATAATGTACAATCAGGTTGTGAGTCATCCTATTGCTGATTTCTTAGACAATACGGATTAGACAAAATTTCTATTTCCTACAGGATAGATACAGGCTAGTCTAGTGGTTATCGCGTAAATATAACGGAGTTCATTCCCTGAAGTATTTACTTGACAAAAAAATATAAAATAACCTCAATTAATTAAATATTTTTTTATAATATTAAAAAAATAAAGTATTATTTACATAATAGATTGTGTGGGATTTCTTCTACATTTTGTAAAATTTTAAGTTATGTAGCTGCAATTTTAATTAGAATAAAATACAGTCTGTAGTTGGATTGTTTACACTTTCAACTAATTGGGTCACCCGCCAACGAGGCCTACCAATAGTTTGGTTTTTCAGTTGTAGTTGTAAAACGAACTAAGATGACTGACGGAAGGGTTGCCTCACTATCACACAAGCAGAATTCACTCACACAAACAAACACCTCCCCCTTGGCGGCTAGCGTGAGACACCTACTGGACTAACCTTATTACTTTTTTAAATCGTTTTGATTCTGCGCAAAATTATTTAAAAAATGACACCAAACAACAACCAATTTCATTGGATGATTACACTGTAATTAGTGTAATTATTGTTGTATTAAGTCCAAACTCGAGTCCACATTATGTCTATAAGTGATTCATACATCCTAATGTGAGTAGAAGAGCTGAAAAAACATTACTTAAGTCATGTTAAAGGACACTAAATTATTCAGAAAATCAGTTAAAAGCTGTTGTCTTTCGAGATTCTATATTTGTAAATTAGTGTTTATGTGATTTGTAGTTTGTCCAATACCGTTAGTTTTTTTTAACATTTCATAGTTGTACTTTCAGTCAAGTGGTACATACTCGAGTAAGGACTATGGTAGCTTTAATGATTTTTTGTTTTTTTTGTAAGAAAAATAAAACAATGGACTAGTAATTAATGAATGTTTTACAAAGAGTGGCCGATGCTTGTAGAATTTTTCTTACAACAGTTGAAAGAATAAATGTTGAAGTGCGTCAATTATAGACTGCAACTTAATGGATTACGATCATTTGTAATAAATTGTTATCTGTGCGTTATTTTTCTAATATTTTATATTTTGTAAGTCCATTTCATATGTCGTAATGTTTTTTGATTGTACTGTATGGACTGAGTCGCTATTTTGTACGGGGTTTCAGTTAAAAAAAAAAAGTAGTTAAGTGTTTAGTGCTTTACTTTTTTGCAATGTTTGCACATAATTATATTTTTGTATGTAATATATTTTAAGGACATATCGTCGTTTATGCAATTATTCAATACGGTTTTATCAATCATATGACAAATGTATTTCAACATTCTTTCTTTTATTTTTATTTCCTTTTATCTACATTATTTTTTTCCCTTTTGGTTTAGCAATGACTTGTTTTGAGTCGTTTTCAAACAAATTTTATGAAAATTCACGTTCAGTTGGTATTGCTTAACAATTTAAGAAACCTTAGAAAGTTGTCCGTATAGAAAGATGGGGTGAGTCACTAATAAGGTAGTATGGGGCAGGATGTCTGTGAGTGTGCGTGTATGAGAGAGGGTTTTGACAAGTAGCCAGCCGTCTTCGTTTAAAACTATAAGGCAGTCAGCATTCCAAGAACTTATAGGAATCGATGGGTACCTCAGAGGCTCACTTTAGTGAGTACAGACGTGGCAATCCTGAGGTTTCTTGACCAACTCGTGTTATTTTCCGACCCTGACGCTATCAGAGTATTCGATTGAAAGGGGTATTTATTGTATGTTCTTTTTTTCTTTTTTTGTAAGACGATGATGACAGAGAGGTTTTTCGCTTTTAAACAAGAAAAAAATATATTGATGGCTGCAGCATAAAACACTGTGAGCTCACTGTAAATCAAAATACAGTATCCTCAAGGTAGGAATGTGTCTGGAGTGGAGAGGAAAAGTGGGGTCCCACACTTTGTTTGTTGCGTTTACTTTCAGCGGTACAACCCCAATACAAAAATATAGATCTCAAATGCTTCTGTGTAAACGCCTACGTTACTTTCATTTCTTTTATCAGTGTAAATAAGAATAAAACGTTTACAAAATTAAACTTTTAAGAATTAACTTTTAAGGATTAAATGTAGCTAAGCAGTAATTTGTGTACCTAGTTTTCTTGGAATGGGTTGTACCGTCAAGTCAGGTTAGGGAAACAAGTAGAAGGGAGGACACATTCCTAGTCTGAGGGTTCTGTACAGGGTGAAAACCATCCTTAAATCAATCAATTTTTATTATTTCTCCTTGTATGTGGTATTTTGTTCAAGTGTACATACAATACCCGTGTTATTTCGTGTTTTGTTAAAATTATCGTGTCACGTATTGGCAGTAGCTATATTAGTTAGACTTGGAGAGCGAGGTGTGTATCATCATCCTTTTCGATCCATTTACATTTATTCCAGTTTAACTTCATCAACAATACTCGTCTACCCTTCCAGTCTAGTGTTTAAAAAGACAATCGGAAACCTGTGGAGGAATGTCATGTAGCATTGAATATGAATTAGGAGCACTCCTTTGCATTCGTAACGATTGGTCAGGTATCTGATGCCACGTGTTCGCCGGGGCGACATGTAATCACAGGGTCTTAATAACCGCTACCGAACTGCCGAGTCCCGCCTTCCGCCTCCAGCACTACACTCCCGACTACAATCCTTCTCTTAACTTGATTTATGACAAAATAATAATTGGAGCGTCCAACTGTAAAAAGAGTTCTGCCGAATTTTATCTGAGAAACGAGCGCTCGGTGTTCTATACGGAACCATTGATAGTTTAAAATTAAGGAAAAGTGAAAACTCAATGATTGAGTATTTTTATGATTATTAGTCAAATAAAAAATGAAATAGTTTGTGCACTAACTTTCTCATACACCTGTTGAAATAATTAAAGCTCAAAATTTAAGCAAGGAAGCTTCTAGAAGAATAAAATTAAAAGTTGCGATTTTTTATCAAAATTCACTTTGACGATTTTGTTGAAACTTGCTGAAGTGTACGTAAAGTGTTTGGCTCTAAAGGATCAAACAAAAAGTATCTACAGCTCTCTAAAATTACTAGTTCAAAAATTAAGTTAAGGAAAAGCTGAGAATATGAAAATAGAGCAAACAATTCACAAAATTTGGCCCAAATCAAATATTCTCCTACTCACTTCTCAGTCTGGCTTGATGTAAAATAATTTAACAAATTTCAGAGCTAGAAAATTGAGTGACAATATTATCCAGTCGTAATAGTTTTGTATACAAAAATGATACCAAATGTCCAATTAATCCATATTAATAATGTAAACAATTCTTTTGTTAACGCTATTACGCCAAATTTAACAGTTGTTAAAACACTAATTTATTACTTGATAAAGGTAGCTGATTATACACTCGAAACTTCGCGTAATAGGCCTAGTGTTGTATACAAAAATGATACCAAATGTCCAAATAATCCGTATTAACGATTTTTTGTTAACGCTATTACGCCAAATTTAACAGTTGTTAAAACACTAATTTATCACTTGATAAAGGTAGTTGATTATACTCTCGAAACGTCGTGTTTAGTTTTTATTCAGTTTATTATTACAAATGTCAATTATAACAAAATAACAAACATCCTATTAAACATATTAATAAGGTAAACAATTTTTTTGTTAACGCTATTAGGCCAATATTAACAGTGATGTTAAAAAACTAATATATCACTTGATAACGGGAGTTAATTTATACTTATGATACGTCGTATATTGGTTTTTATGTACATAAATGATGTCAAATATCCGATTAATCCATATTAATAATGTAAACGAATATTTTGTTAACTATTAGACCAATTTTAACAGTTGTTAATATAATAATTTATCACTTGATAACGGAGAGTTGATTTATTCTTTCGAAATGCCGTGTATTAGTTTTATGTACATAAATGAGGCAAATATCCGATTAATCCATATTAATAATGTAAACGAATATTTTGTTAACTATTAGACCAATTTTAACAGTTTGTTAAAATACTAATTTATCACTTGATAACGGAGAGTTGATTTATACTTTCGAAAAGTCGTATATTGGTTTTTATGTACATAAATGATGGCAAATATCCGATTAATCCATATTAATAATGTAAACGAATATTTTGTTAACTATTAGACCAATTTTAACAGTTTGTTAAAATACTAATTTATCACTTGATAACGGAGAGTTGATTTTTACTTATGAAACGTCGTATATTGGTTTTTATGTGCACAAATGATGTCAAATATCCGATTAATCCATATTAATAATGTAAACGAATTTTTTTTTTAACTATTAGACCAATTTTAACAGTTGTTAAAATAATAATTTATCACTTGATAACGGGGAGTTGATTTATTCTTATGAAACGTCGTATATTGGTTTTTATGTACATAAATGATGTCAAATATCCTATTAAACCTTGTTATTAATATGTAAACGATTATTTTGTTAACTATTAGACCAATTTTAACAGTTGTTAAAATACTAATTTATCACTTGATAACGGGGAGTTGATTTATACTTTCGAAACGTCTTGTATTAGTTAATTTTTCTATACACCATTGATATCAAATATCCTATTAAACCATGTTATTAATATGTAAACGATTATTTTGTTAACTATTAGACCAATTTTAACAGTTTGTTAAAATACTAATTTATCACTTGATAACGGAGAGTTGATTTATACTTTCGAAAAGTCGTATATTGGTTTTTATGTACATAAATGAGGCAAATATCCGATTAATCCATATTAATAATGTAAACGAATATTTTGTTAACTATTAGACCAATTTTAACAGTTTGTTAAAATACTAATTTATCACTTGATAACGGAGAGTTGATTTATACTTTCGAAAAGTCTTATATTGGTTTTTATGTACATAAATGATGGCAAATATCCGATTAATCCATATTAATAATGTAAACGAATGTTTTGTTAACTATTAGACCAATTTTAACAGTTGTTAAAATATTAATTTATCACTTGATAACGGAACGTTGATTTATTCTTTCGAAATGTCGTGTTCGAAATTAGTTTTTATATACACAAAATTAATGATGGCAAAAGTCCTATTAATCATGTAAATGATTCTTCGGTAACGCTATTATACTAGTTGTTTAAAAAAGTTGAACAAATTGACCCGAAGACTTTTTAAGTTATATTAAATTACAAAAACATAATTAAGTTAGCAATAAAATTAGCTCACACGTTTTCTCTGTAAATCTCTTCCTTAAGATCCGAACTATATCTTGAACGTATTTTTATTTACGACAAAATTTTGCAAATTGGATATTGTAGCCTGAAGATGGGAATTAGAGAGTAGGCAGATGCAATCTACGTCGAAGGGAGTGGTGCTAAAAGATGGCATTGGTATAGACTTGAGTTAAGTATCTGGCAGTAATTCAGTTTGGGGTTTTATCAAACGGACATTTTGATTTGTTAATCGAAACATTATGTCAGATTAAAATAGCCGCAGTGAAAGCGATGGCGGCAATACTGGATCCAGGCTAGCCCTTTTACAGAATTCGATCGTTATCTCTGAAACCTTACTACTTTCGAATATAGAAAACCTAGATGTCAAAATTAAATTTCGTCGTTACAACTACACAACATTTAAATGAGGAAAGAAAATATAAAACGAATACTCTCTATTATTGGGTAAAGTATGAAGCTAACTCGAGGATAATCCAAAACACGCTTGTTATATTAGAACAAGGTGTGTTTCGGCTTGATCACATCTTCAGAAACATCGGAAGTAAAGTAGTTTTGTATTAGTTACAAATCAAAAGGAGTTGATGGGCGACTTCATGATACTTTCTCAGACCGATCATAGAAAGTAATACGAACAGTGAGTACATCGTAATGCCCAAAAAAGTTAGTTTCTTGGTCCTTCTAGGGTTGGTTTACCTAAGGTTGGTTCACATGCAGAATTGAAATGTGAACATTTGTATCTAATTTAATGTGTTATAAATTGAAAAATACACGAGATGTGAACCAAAAAAAAACTGATCAAAAAGGGCGTCAACATATTCTGAATTTCAATAGGGCCCCCTGTACTAAATGTCTAGTTGATATGTTAGTTTTTGTGGTCGCTGTCGTACATACGTCCAACGACAATGACGACGGACGGACGCGCGTATAAAATCATTTTTCCGATTTCCAGAAGCCATAAAACCTGAAGATGCGTCAAAAAACAAGCTTTTTGGCGATTACCAACTGGCCCGATTTATCCTGAGTGAGTAAATAATTGAAGTGATAAAGGGCTGAAATATATGTAACAATAGAAACAAAAGATACAAATATATTGCACAAACTTTCTCACACAGCCATTCACAAACAAAATATTAATTAAATAAAATTATTATCCGTCAAACCATTCACAAACAAAATTTTAACTATTATCCGTCAAAAATGTCAGTAAAGTAGGGAAAAACAAACTTGGACCCCCAATTTTGATTTTGTAGATGGTTTTAAACGATATTTATATATTTAAGTTATCTTAAATTCTTTTTAAGGATAAATATTGTAAGCTGAAATCATGTTTAAAATAAATGACTCCGGTCATGGTTCGTTTTTGTTTTGGAAATTATTCCTTAATGGTTATTTTCTGTTTTTTGTTTTTTTTTTGCAATTTTGAACTCAATTTGTGCCATCACATTTTATCAAAATTAAAAACAAAACTTTTAAACAACCTCTTTTATAACAGATCCATGTAACAATACCTTTGGAGAAATGCTGTCCAATGCGTGGTGTTTAAAAATTTGATCGAAATGGTTAGAATCGATTTTGAAAAAAAAAATCGACATTTTTTCTCACCAAATTTTGAGTTACCAAATAAAATTTTAAACTCGAAATATTGTTACCAGGGGACTTAAATTTAAGAAAAGGCGGAACCAAAATGGTAACAATGTTTGAAAAAGAAAAGTAAAAAAAGACAAAGACAAATTTAGTAATTAACAAGGCTCAAATTTATTTAAACAAAAGAAATTTCGACGGTTCAGATTTTATCATTTACAACTTAGAAAGACATCCTGAGACAAATCATCATAAACAGCTTATGATTAACAATATTATAACTAATAAAAGTTATACGCCCTTAATGTAACATATAATAATTTAAATAAAAAAAAAATTAATCAATAGATTCTGAAAATTTATCCCCCCTTTTAGTTTATATATATTTATAGTTACAAAATTTAACAAAAAAGACAATGAGCACAGCTTAATAATTAACAGGATTATAATTAATCCAAAAAAAAAGATTATACGCCCTTAATGCAAAATTAGAATAAAAAAAGATGAAAAGATACTGATATTTATTTCCCCCCTTTTTTACTTTATGAGATGATAGTTTTTTAAAACAGTTACAGAATTTAACAAAGTAAAGATTTATAAATGAGTTTGATGTTTTAAATACGAAAAATTCATATCTATTGTAAACAGGTTCATCACTAGACTAAAGTTACATAATATTACTGGTTTGATAAATTTCTTAAATGCTATATTGGCCAATAAGTTTATATATTTTAAAATACAAGAATTTATTATAAAATGAGAAGTTTATAGAAAAAAAAAAAATATATATATATATAAATTTTGGATATTGAAATTTTTAAATTGACGTCAATTATGTTAATTTAGAAAATAACCTCTTGGAGGTTGTTAGGACCGAAAGTTTGCATGCAGTCACCACCCAATGATTTTTTTTATATAATTTATAAATAACTACACAAGTCTACATCTAAAAGATAGCTTTAAGAAACACATATTCGCTGAAGCAATTTAGGCACATGTACAATATAAGTTTAGTTAAAGTTCTGTAAAGTCAGTTTTTTTTTTTTAAAAAAAAACATCACTTTTGTGCACTTGAAACTCTGAAGATATATTAAACAAAACGTGTTTTGCAAACAGGTAGAAACATGTTAAGATCTTTTGCTGGTCTATGCAATGTGAGGCAAGAATTGCTAGGTTTCTCCAACCAGCGTATTAGCTAAGGCAAAAAAACACGTTTTTTAGCGTCTGTGCAAAATCAGACATGTTGTAGCATTAATGTTCTTTATTAAAGAAAATATCTGGTTATTTGTCAAAATTAAAGTAAATTGATTGCATCACAGAACTTCGTTAAGATTATAATTAAAAGCTTCTTAGATGACTATAAAGCTATTTATATATATTTCGTTTAGTTTAAAACAAAACTTGTATAAGACTTGCAAAATCTGCAAAAGTTTGTAAAACGAAATTTTCTGTTTTAGAAGAGATTTCTCTAGTTATTTTATATTTGACATGTTCAATAAGATATTCTGATCGTTTAATGTTCAACATTAGTTTGCACCAATTTCACATAATTGTTCAAAACTTAAAATGTGCCTGTTCAAGGTTTTGTAAAGAATGTTTTAAGAAATGAAAATTTTTATAATCATTCAGTTTCAAAAGAACATAGAATATTAAATAAAACATGAAATACATATTTTAAAGAATACATGATAATTAACAAATTATTTTAAAACATTAACAAAATTTATGATATGACAAAATCTGTAAATTTGAAATACCTGGAAAATCCTGTCGCGGAGCACGTGATCTTGTGCCGTGAAAATAAGAATTTATTTAACATTTTAGAACACTAAAGCGCACAAAACTGTAGATTAACATATCATTTAAGAAC
Organism: Aphrophora alni; assembly: GCA_963513935.1. Classification (NCBI taxonomy): domain Eukaryota; kingdom Metazoa; phylum Arthropoda; class Insecta; order Hemiptera; family Aphrophoridae; genus Aphrophora; species Aphrophora alni. Next base: position 11,958,019 of record OY740771.1, read on the forward strand.
TGAGATGTAAATTTTGAGACAAAAAAGTTATATCTAACGGAGCTATGAAAGAATGTAGAACATGGTGAGTAATTACAGGTAGACTGACTACGGGTTGTAGAACAGGTAGGCTAACCAGCCGTTGTACTCTGTACTTAGATAGAGACAGATATAGAGAGGGAAGATAAGAGGGACGGCGAGTGGACTGTCGATAACAAAAATGCAGATTTATTCTACAGATTGCTACAATATGACCAAAATATGTTCACTCTGGGATGGACAAGTACTGCACATACGACAGATCTATATAACCCCAAACGATTTTGGAACTTAAAAACATTTTAAAACTCATATTTTTGAAAAATTCTTCCCTGTTTTTTTGACTAATCACACAACGTTTTGCGTGATTTTAGATTGACTAGACACTAGATACTAGACAACATCAGTGAGAAACTAGATACAATGTTCTGAAATAATGTGTTACGCTCTTTTTTTTGATAAACTTACTTGTCAATTAGAAAACATTTTTCATTTTTCCATTCAAATAATCATGAATGATTCTATGTTAATGATTTGATCAATTTAGTTCAAATGTTATCCCCAGCGTTAAAGTCTCCGTAACATTATATAATCTACAGTATGCGAGATGCTACAATTCTATTCTCCTATAGTAGACGAAAATTAGTCCAAAAAAAATTAATTAGTGATGTAACTGGGAAGTTGATTTAAATTTTTTTCCTTTTTGTACATACAACTGAGTGGGAAACCGAAAAAATTAGCAAATTCTGATTATAGCTCCCCTAAAAAAGTACATAAAAGTGCATTTTGAGTGCATCGCTACATTTTTTTTTAATATCTCTATGGCTCTATGGGTAGTAGAAAAATATTAAAAAAATTAATATACTCTGAAATGAAGGGTCTATCGAAATGGTAGGATATAGTAACATTGAGCTTCCTAACCTCACAAAATTCGAATTTCTGCATTAAGATTTTTTCACTAATAATGCAACAAATGGATAGGGTAATAATCGTCAGTTCTTTCACGAAAATTGGAAAAATTATGTGCTTGTAAACTAGAAATCGGTGGTCAATTTTGAAAAACAATCATTTTTTCTACGGCCACAGTTGGCCATTTTAGAAAATAATTGAGGGCATTGTAATTTAATAAGAAGTTGTAGATTAAACTTCTTTTTTTATATTGTTAGTTTTCTTACATACTTTTTAGTGAACATATGCATGAATTTATTTATGAAGGGAATGTGCTCTTTTTTAATAAAACAAATTTGTCATTTTTTCAATAAATCGGGGTCGAATTTAAACAAGAACGTCCCTCAATTATGAAATTTCAAATTTTATTTGATTGATTGAGATTATTAAACATTGATATAAAAATTTTACGGAAATCTGTTTAGGTTAAAAAATAAACCAAATTATTTTTTAATTTTTAAAAATAAACTAAACTGCTTTTTTTTTAATATTTGAGATATTTTGAATTCTGTTTGCGGCAAACGTTTTAGGTGAGAAGGGCAATCTAAAAAAAAACAAATGTTTAGGTTATTTTAATTGTGGGGGGGTCATGGGATGGGTTTACTCGAAAATTTCAAATCGAACGTATATGTTTGTGAAACCTCATTTTAAACGTCTCTGTGAGACAAGAAAAATGACAAAGAAATTAAAATTCTAATCACGGAAAAGAAAATGGCGACCAAAAGTATTTACAAAGCAAGCATTTAAAATTTTTGAACAACCCTCCATCAATTAAAATAACAAACATTTGCTTTTTTAGGTTGCCTTTATCATCTAAAGAGTTTACCGCAAACAGGATTCTAATTGCTCAAATATTTAAAATAAAATAAAAGGGGAACTAATTCTTTTCAGCCACACTGTATGTTGGACATATGTTATAAAATTTGAACCTAAGAAAGACAAATATTTTATGACATTTAGGTAACCTAATAAAACCTTTGCTATATAGTAAAACTGTTCCTTTGACTATATGTTTGCTAAAATGCTTATGTTTCCGTCTGTCGGCCTATTTGTTTATTTTTGTAAATTAAATATCGAGTCCAAATTAGGTATAGATATTTTTGAGTAGTCATTTATCAATGTACCAAAAACCACAACATTGTTTTGTATGTTTTCAAAATGGTGGCCGTTAAATATTTGAATGTTGAATCTATCCAAAATCATTAACACACACACAAAATTACAAGAGACCAAAAAAGAATTTTTTTAATGACAAATAAAATCAGTTTTTTAACAATAACTCGTTTATCTTTTAAGCTACTCAAAAATTACAAAACTCATTACAAAAGAAAACTTTATGTCTCTTGTAAATTTCTTTAAAAGTTAATGGTTTTTGATATATTCTATATTAAAAATTGTTAACACTATATTGAAAAAATACAAAACAAGGTCCTGGTTTTTGGTACATTGATAAAAAAATATATATATCTACCCCAAATTTGGACTCAGTATCTAATTTATTTCGGAGAATATATATATTTTTAAATCACAAAAAATCGGACAGACGGAAAATTAATTATTTACGAAAATTATTTTAGTTCATAGGAACTTTTTTTACTTATTTTGATTTAAGGAACATTCTGAAGTTTTGGAACGTAGTTTTAAAACACTCTTACATTTTCTTTTAATTATTTTCATTTAGTATAACTTTAGATTTCCTCACTTTAAAAGAACAACACTTTTAGGAACTTCAATCGCCAAATGAAAGTAAATACAAATACTTTATTTATTCAAGGTGACGTTTCGATGACTACATCGTCATCTTCAGTTGTTTGATATACACAAATCATCTTGAAATTGAACCGCAGCAACGTTTAGCTTGTCTATTGTAGTTAAGTGCTAAAACGTTTTGTGTTTATAACCCCTGAAGATGACGATTTAGTCTTGAAACGTCTTCTTTAATGAACTGTATCGATGAAAATGTATTTTTTTTCTTTGTTGTTTTAATGCTTAAATTTCAATTATTATAGACAGCAAATGGTCTCAATAATTTACAGGTCACATTTTCCACAAGAGGGAGGACCTAAATCATATTAGGTTAGGGTTGTTTATCGGGGTTTTCATCCCCTCCTCCCAAGACAAAATTCCAACTACAGCGCTTAATGTTGTTTTCGTCTGATATCCTACCCAAGCATACAATTCAAGCTCTGTAAATTTCAATTCTCAAATACAGTTTCGTATATTTTAAACAGTTACAAAAATAAATCAACAGCAATTATAAATGGACCTATTTGTCAATGTAATTAGGTACAGGTGTTGGATGAGACTGTACCTACAGTAGCAACAGCATACCAATCAGAGCTTATTGTCTTTGGAATCGGTTAATTCCCGAGGCACAACCGGCATTGTTTCTGTGCCTAATTTATTCCTATATCTTTGATGGAGAGTTTGATAGCCAAAGTTGACGCAGCTAATTTGCGTAAAGTACATCTTCTGGCTGTCTTCCTTTGTTTTATCACTTGTGTCCACTTATCAAAACGTAATATCAACTTTGGTGTAGACACAAACTGAATAGAGCATTGAATTTCAATCTTTTTCTTTCTTTTTTTTTTAAAATTATCATTCTCGTTTGTAAGTTGGCGCGGCACGGGTAAATTATGGCGCAGATTTGCGCTCCTGGCGAGCATTTGTTTGACTGCGACCCGTTAGTCTTGTCCCCTTCGCTGACTGTGTGGGCAAACACTTATATTTTATTAACTTTCTTCCGTCTAAAATTGAATCGAGATTATTTACAGAATTATTTATGTTTTAACATCGCATCTGCTTCCTTACTGTTTCCTCTAGGTACAGTTTCTGTTTATGAAACAACAATAATAAATGAAAGTTAACAAAAACAACGCAGATATATCCATTTTGAAATCTGTTAAACGTGATTTTCTGTAGTCCATCATATACAGGATGTCCTGAAAAAGGTTAACTAGTTATTCATTTTCTGATTATATATGTTACCGGCAATATATAAAATTCAGACATTCTATAAAACTACCTAGGCATTCTATACATTGTCTAAGTATTTTTGGCAGAGTATGAAATAAAGTAATTTGGTTAGATATTTACTCACTATGCTTAGGCATTGTGTTCAATTAAGGGTTAGGCATCTTGTCAAATGCCTACGATTCTTCAGGAAAGGTTTAAATTGTTTACCCAGAAAATTATTTAATTACAATATGAAATATACAAAATGGAGAAAATAGGATGTGTTTGTATTAAATATTTACTGATGTAAATGAACCAAACCTAACCTGAAATTCATGGAAAAAACGGTATTCCAAAATCTTCCTGAAGTGCAGCGGGCATTCTATAAAATGCCTAGACATTGTATACTATAGCTGATATAACACATTGCCGGTAATATGTACATCAAAATGAACAAAAAATATTTCAAATAATATTTAGTCGAATTCCGCTTCATTATCCGTTTATCCGCCATTTTGTTCTTTAACAAAAAATCATTGGAACTCTAGAAATAGATAAGATATTGAGTTCAGATAGTTTTTGCCCTTTAACTACCCCAAGGTCGTTTACTGTTACCGCTATATTTTTCTTATATGGGAGACAATATAAATGCACAGTTTGAAATAGTCTATATATATATATATATGATTTATCGTCTTCTTCGTGTAGACTGGTTGCAACTTACAGATGAACAGACACAAGCGTGAAATTATAAGGATCCTTGGTTTTACTTACAGTCTCTAATAAAGGAATGTTTAAACTAACATTTATAATAACCCTAATACAATCTGAACATTAAACATTTAAAACTTAACCCATTGCTTTTGATTTGTTTACTGATCTCACTTGAAGTTTATTTACTAATCTTACTTTAAATATTTCAGTAAGGTTTGTTTGTTTACTTCCATAAATGTACAATGGCGTCTAGGAACTTTGAAGTCACAACATTGTAACGTCAACAATCAAGTTCTCTTCTAGATCATATTTATAATAATTTCATCATGTTTACCATTGGGTATATTTTGCAGGTGTTATGGTTTCCAACTATCGCAGATATTACTCTGTGATCAGATTTATCTATAGAAAATACTCTATGGACTAATGACTAATCTAAATTAAATGAATGTTGCAAATGACAGTCCTATATCCATGGACTCTGATAAAGAAAAACTTGATGTTTACACCTTAGAAAGATTATTTAAAAATATATTTCCAAGAATAATGGTTTAAGCAACAATTAACAACTTTGCAGTTTTACCATGATTCAAATGTATGTTTTTTATATCGTTGTACATTTGCAACAATTCTAACGGATATTTTTAGCTGATCAGCTGTTTTAAATTTATTACCATATTTTGAGGTTATGATAACAACTTTTCTCGGAAAGAGTGCCAGCGAGTGGTTTATGAAATAATTTGAATAAAATATTAGTTAATTCTTTTCATCCACCTGATTACTGGAGGTTTTTCACATTTAACAACAACTACAATTTTTCGTTTCTTTTTTTAGTTCTTTTTATTTTTTGTTTTGTTCTTTAAAGGTGAAAAATTCCTTCATCATAAAAAAGAAGCAAAGAAAATGTATTGATATGGGTGAAACTTATTTTATCCCCATTTTGTTGGACGCTAAGCACAATTTTGTCACTAGATTTAGTGTAACCATGTTCAAAATGGCGACCCAATTTTTTTGTTTTTATTGTGGTTCTATTTTCATGAAATTCGACTGCTCTTCATTTTTTGAAACATCTAAAATTATGTCTGTATATTGTATTTGTATCTAAACAGAAATCCTACGATAATGGTAAGCCCATTATGTGGGTTGAGTACTTGTTGTTTTGTGGGTTTATGTTCAGAATGCGCTAGTGTGTGAAGAGTGGAGTTGTTCTTGATGTTTGAAGACGAAGAGCCTATCGATCAGTGTTAAATAATCTTCAAATCTAAAATAAACCGATGATTGAATTTAGAATTGAATAATAACTAAGGAGCGGTTATTTTAGGTTTTCTTAGTTTGATTTATAAGGCAGTGATGACCGGTCGGGCTTTGCAGACTGTTTGCTTTTTATCATAATGAATATTAGTAAAGTTAATAAAAGATCAAAGATAAAGATTGCGAATTGGTGTCTTGATGGCGCGCCTCTCGTTATCAGCAGTTGTTTCAAATCGCAAAGATTTTTATTTGCACAAATAGTTCACTTTAGTAATAAACGTTGTTTGGAAGTTTAGTTTTCTTGGTAAACAAATTTAATACAACGGAAAACTACGGCCATTGTGACGTTTGTTCAGATAAGGTGAAATTTTTATCTTAATTGGTAAAAACGTTATCCAGTCTCAACTATAGAGAAAGTTTGATAGTCTGGAGAGAAGGAAAAGTTTCAATTTTTATTGTTAAAAAAATAATAATTTCTTAAACTGTGTTGTTTTTAAATGACAATTTTACTTACTCTAATATACGAAGTATAGGGCAAATTTGGTAATCGCAAAAGTATTTGACCTACTGGGCAAGACCCATTAATCTACCAATACAAGACCCAAGATACCAAGTTTTGTAGATCTGCTATGTAAAAGATATGATCGAGCTGGGTCAGTACCATGATAGCGCAAATTAACTTGTATCATGAAATCTTGGATTAAATCCCTCTCTTTCGTCTTTCCTATCAGGTCTCTCTTTACCAACTCTTCTTCTCTTCTACCCCCGACGGTAGTAGAGTATTGGAGGGCTTGGGATATTTATTTTATATTCTTTTCTTACTTTTATCTATAAAACAATTATGACGGAGAGGGCTGGGTAAGTACCATGATGGCGCCCATCAACTAGTTTCATTTCATCTTGGATTGTATCCTCCTCTTTTGTCTTTCCTGTCAGATGTCTCTTGACCAACCCTTCTTTTCTTCCTACTGCGAAGCTATTAGAGGAGGGCTTGGCATCTTCATTTTATGTTCGTCTCTTACTATTGTTTGTAAGGCGATGATATTCAAATTGGAAATTAAGAAGAAATAATATACTAAACTTCAACTAAAATTCAATTGTTTTGACTAAAGAGTGATGTTATATTTTTTAACAATTTGAAGTATATTTTTCATAAAATGTATAAATAAACTTTTTCAACGTATAATCTTAAAAAAAAAAAGCAACCTTTATTCAAGTCTCTTCTGCTTATCAAATAATTAAAAAGAACAAGTTTATAATCAATTAAGTTGACATTAGGCAAAGTAATTAAATGCCAAAGATTAGTTGCGATGGTGTTAAGATAAGGTTTGAAGTAGGCTTAGGTAAAGCTGACTGTTCGTCTGTCTGGCGCCATTACCCTGCCTTCTTGACATGTGTTTTGTGGCAAGTGAACTGGTGTGTTTCTGACAGGATTGAGTAGCCTATGGAAAATATTTTGAAACTAAAAGAATTCGTTGACATCCTAAGTTAAAAAGAAAAATATAATAATACATGCCGTGTTATATCTATACAAAATATTATAAAGAAAACAAATAATGAACTATTGCAAAACAATGCACAATCTTTCCCACTCAAAACTAAACAGAAATTAATTGTCAGTCAAGTAGTTCTCAATCCAAAAATGGAAAGTAACCATAATGCCAATATTAAAAAATATATATATTCATATATTTAAATGAGGGCCTAAACGTGCTGCTCGTATTTGTATAGTAGAAGGACGCCATCATGGTACTTACCCAGCTCCAACAACCTAACCTAACGGGTCTCATTGATGTATATACAGCGTGTTAAATAAGTCTTGGGACGGCTTAATATTTTCTTAACCATTACAGATAGAGCTACAAAGCTTTGCACATTGTTAATGGACACCAAGATATATTTTAGTACGTATTCAATGGACCGCTACTTTTCCAGGGGGGACAGCCCACAAGGAATAAGTAGGATATCTTAAATGAGAGCACAGGTCGAGTTGTACATCGAATTTATACCTTTCGTAGGTAGAACACAATGCCACACACCCGATCTCAAATGTTCACCCTAGCTAAAATAGCGTGAACTTAATGTTCATATTAGCTACAACGTCAGGTATGTTAAAAACACCTTATTAATGTTTGCTAGGTAAAGGTTGTGCAATGAAAACTTTGCAAATCAATATCTGGCACGAAAAACTATTTTTTAGACTGCTCACTGGCCTTTACCTCCAATGGGAGGCGGCCAAAAGGAAATCTTAAATGTAGGCATAGGTTGTTATGTACATCAATTAAAGGTCTTTATTAATAGAGTAAAATGCCGCAAATTCGAACTCAAAATGAACAACCGAGCCGGAAATACACACTATAAGTCACAAACAACTTTCTCTTTTAGGCCTACCATGGTTAATACATTTTCCTTGTTTGATTTAATGTGAACTTCAAGCACACGCTATTTTAGGTCGGGTTTGCGGCATTGTGATCTACTCTTAAAGGCCTTTAATTCTATGTACAACTCGACCTATGCTCTCTTACTCCTTGTGGGCCGTCCCCCTGGAAAAGGTAGCGGTCCACTGAATACGTACTAAAATATATTTTGGTGTCCATTAACAATGAGCAAAGCATTGTAGCTCTATCTGTAATGGTTAAAAAAATATTAAGCCGTCTCGAGACTTATTTAAAAAGGCTGTATATTAAAACGTTTCCACTCGCTTCGCCCGTTTAAATACCTAGACCTCGAAACCGTGCATATGTAAAAGACGACTTGCTAAACTCGTATCGACTAGCTACACGAATTTACTTGGGAGACCAGTGTTCGAAGTTACGGTTTTGATATAAACTTCCCAATTTCTCATCGTAAAGAAGTGGGGTTGACACCCTTTACATGCAGAATTGAAATCTACACATTTTTATCTAATTTAATGTGTTATAAATTTAAAAACACGAGATGAACAAAAAACTGTTTAAAATTATCGCCATTTTGACATTTGCAATTTAATTTTTCTGAATTTTAATAGGGTTCTATATGACCACACTATAGTCCTTTATACAAATTTCTCCTGTGTGTTAATTTTCGTGGTGGGCATGTAGCTGGATCTACATCTTTTTTTTTTTTTTTTTTTTTTTTTTTTTTTTTTTTTTTCATGTTACCTTCATGTAAGATTCCTCTCTTTCATGTTTCCTATCAGGCCTCTTTTGACCAACTCTTGTTCTCTTCCGACCTTGACGCTATTAGAATGTTCGAGAGAATTCTTTATTGTTTGCTCTTTTCTTCCTTATTTTATAAGCGATGAGTGAGGGGGTTAAAACAAAAGTACCCGAATTAGCGGTTCACTTTAGTGAATCCGGTCTTGGCAATCCCGAGGGACCAAACTGGATCTACACCTTTTTTCACGTTGTCTTTTGTTAGATCCCTCTCTTTCATCTTTCCTATGAGGTTTCTTTTGATCAACTCTTGTTCATCACCACTGGTGTTTCTAAGATAAGCATCTCAAAACAAGTGCCCCCAATGCTCGTTACTAACTTTCGACGTAAAATATCGAGCTTACAACTTATCTGCAGTGTCTGTTTTAATATATTATTTAACTCTAGTGTGACATGTTTTCATTTTATCTAAGATTAAGCCTATAATAGATTGTTTCTACTTTTATTCGGTTTTTTTATTCCGTCTTGTCATTCTTGTTGTGTTATCTATGCTCCTGATCTAACTCACTCTCGCGCTCACCGGATCCTTCTCTCTCTCTCTCTCTCTCTCTCTCTCTCTCTCTCTCTCTCTCTCTCTCTCTCTCTCTCTCTCTCTCTCTCTCTCTCTCTCTCTCTCTCGCGCTGTCGTCTCCGGGCATCTTTTTTTTTTTCAGAAGGCGAGATGAGTTTTTAAAAACTGGTATGTCTGCCTATCAGAAGTTAAGGACGGTAGCGTTGCAGGCAGTTGTTTGGTGTGACTTGCGAGGTAAGTATACATTGTGATGTCGGCTTTCCTTTCAACATCAGCTGACTTTTGACCATAATGTGTGAACTATGCCACAGATTGTTTTAATCTGTGAACACTTCAAGACATTACACGTGCACACAGGACTGAGTTAATCCTTTGGGAAAACCAATAAAAATATCTGTATAATCATGAATCCAAATGTCGTTGCTCTGAATATCATTTTAAAAGTGATCAAAAAACCAATGTTTGTTTCTAGTTGAGACGTCAGTTTTTACGACCTTACAGACCCAACAAAGTGTTTTTGGAATCTTTTATATCGTCGTGCTGTCCTCGGTTCTTTTTTGTTATCATCGCGCATCCATTTTAACTAGTTTCCTTCATCCTTCCAACAAATGTAATTTAGGTTAGGTTGGAATTATTATAAAATTATATATGAAGCGATCCACATAATTAGTTTGAGAACAATCTTCTGCCAATCCTACCATTGTCTTTTTTATTTATATTTGTTGTAGGTTTCCGAAAATGTTAGGTTAGGTTAGTTTATTGAAGTAAAGATTTTATAATCTAATAATGATACACGCTAATAATATGGAAAACGTATCGTAAATATGAGTAGCTGAAGGATATCGGAAATGAATTCAGTTCTCTAATCATTGTTCTGTATACTGCACTCATTTCATTGCACTAAATTCTTTTTTCATTTTAAAGTGATGGATCAAAATACAAATGTTTGTTTCTCGTAGGGATTTTAGTTTTTCGGAATTTAGAGTAAAGCAAAGTGTTTCTGGAATCGGTCCTTCCTCCCGCGCTCATTTTAACTTGTTTTCGTTATCCTTTCACGTAATTTAGGTTAGGTTATGTATGTTAGGTTAGATTAGAATTTAAATGGATTGTAAATTTATGGAAAGTTTGTTACAATAAATCAAAGTTTATTTTGCACATAAAACCACAAAACAAACATTATTCCTATATATATACAAATTGCTGTTTATACTAAAACTTAAAGCTACAAGTTGTTAGTCACTAACACATTAATAATTACACAGAATCATTTATACAGGAAAACATTTCATTGACTTTACCCCGTGGGTGTTTTCTACAAGATTAGTTAGCCAATATGCATACTTAATGAGAATGACGTCAACAAACCTGGCCTGTTTTTCTACCTGGTGTTTATGTAGAAGTCACGTAGTATTCACTTCTGTAGTGTGTAGTTCTTTTTGTTTGTTTGTTTTTATTTCTTCCTATCCAGTTCAAGCAATCCCGACATCCAGTCTTCTGTCGCTAGTGCCCACTTGTCGCGAGGGCTAAAGATATTCTCCAGGATACTAGACTGTATTTTTTTTCTTCTTTTTATGTAAAACAGCTGTTGATTTCGTTACGTCAGCGTAGTTTTTGATATCTAAAATATTTCTTGTTTATAGTGTTAACACGTTTTCGACTGACTTGTCAATGTCTACATCAGGATTCTCTATCGTACATCTGTCTGCAAGTCAGCAGTGATAAACCTTAGATGATGTCTTAAAAGATCAAATGTCTAATAATTAGTCTAAGCAATTTTGATACAGAAAAAGTCTAACCTTTTGTCTAAAGTCTGAGGTTAATTTTGGGTTTTTCCTATTCGTAAACAGTAACTACTTGGCACACTGGTTTGGGGTGTAAAACTTAACACTTATCACAAAGCGTATACAAATACTCGTAGATTTTATTGAAATTGTTATTCTCACCCTTATGGCAACGTTGAAATTTTGAATGATAAAATCCAGAACTAGTATTTTTGGGAAGTCCCGCTACGAATATCTTTAATTTAGTATTTTGAGCAAGAAAAACCAATTGGTGGGGCAAGAAGAGAATATCTTTAATTTAGTATTTTGAGCAACAAAAACCAATTGGTGGGGCAAGAAGAGAATCATATTTTTAATTTAGTATATTGAGCAAGAAAAACCAACTGGTGGTGCAAGAAGAGAATCATATCTTTAATTTAGTATATTGAGCAAGAAAAACCAATTGGTGGGGCAAGAAGAGAATCATATTTTTAATTTAGTATATTGAGCAAGAAAAACCAACTGGTGGTGCAAGAAGAGAATCATATCTTTAATTTAGTATATTGAGCAAGAAAAACCAATTGGTGGGGCAAAAAGAGAATCATATTTTTAATTTAGTATATTGAGCAAGAAAAACCAACTGGTGGTGCAAGAAGAGAATCATATCTTTAATTTAGTATATTGAGCAAGAAAAACCAATTGGTGGGGCAAGAAGAGAATCATATTTTTAATTTAGTATATTGAGCAAGAAAAACCAATTGGTGGGGCAAGAAGAGAATGATATTTTTAATTTAGTATATTGAGCAAGAAAAACCAATTGGTGGGGCAAGAAGAGAATCATATTTTTAATTTAGTATATTGAGCAAGAAAAACCAATTGGTGGGGCAAGAAGAGAATGATATTTTTAATTTAGTATATTGAGCAAGAAAAACCAACTGGTGGTGCAAGAAGAGAATCATATCTTTAATTTAGTATATTGAGCAAGAAAAACCAATTGGTGGGGCAAGAAGAGAATCATATTTTTAATTTAGTATATTGAGCAAGAAAAACCAATTGGTGGGGCAAGAAGAGAATGATATTTTTAATTTAGTATATTGAGCAAGAAAAACCAATTGGTGGGGCAAGAAGAGAATCATATCTTTAATTTAGTATATTGAGCAAGAAAAACCAATTGGTGGGACAAGAAGAGAATCATATCTTTAATTTAGTATATTGAGCAAGAAAAACCAATTGGTGGGGCAAGAAGAGAATCGCCACTCAAACAGTAGCATCCAGAAGATTTCTTAACCTAACCTAACCAACTTTATACATAATATATATATAAATACACACTTTATTGTTCTGGAGACCAATATAAACTGCCGCCCTTCCAGATTTTCACCCTTGTTCCTACAGCGCCACATGAATTCACGTAAGTAGGAATTTAACAAATCTCTACTGGTTCCACATTCTTTCTGTTCCTGGTAAGATACTGTCCTTAATGCATTCCAATAACGTTTCCGGTCAGGTTCTGTTTGTTCAATTTACGTCAATAGAAAAATATTTACAAATGGCGGTCCTCTTCTTGAACAGACACGAATTGGTGTTAAGTTAAGAATAGTTTCCGTTATAAGCCTGCAATACTTACGTAAACACACGCACGCGCTCTGTTCTTCCTGATACAGTTATACTCTAAATCGATCCGATTCCCATGTCTAACCATTTATCGGAGACACATCTAGTTTCTCAAGGTTGAAAAATCACGGTCGAACTGTTTACCGGTCGGTAATTTAATGTTTAATCAACTCTATCCGAATCACCATCTCTCAGACCAAGAGTTGAATTAGGTAAAATAATCATGAATAACATACTTAATACACGGCTGAGAAATGTATAAAGTAATTTAGACTAATGGTAAGATAAGGGAGAACTCGGCGAGTAAAAACCGAGAAAGAAAAAAAAAAAAACAATCCAGTTTCAAGTGTTGATTGCTTGAAGGCTTTTTATGTTCAGGTAAACGAGAAAATTGGTTATTTCTAGTTAATTTTAATGGTCGCAATGGCGGATACATTAGTTAGTTGTAAAGCTAATTTGCATTTGTTTGGAAACCGGTATCGATATCACCTCCGCCGATCGAAATCTACAGTTCACTTTTATAGAAATCTAGCCTAATTAAGGTCGATGTATGTTTTAGAGACTCGTTTTTGATTAGATTTCTTTTTAGTTTGTTTAGAACACTCAAATATTTTGATATTTACATTTCCTATCGGTCACGTGACTTCGTCTGCGCGTTAGAAGCTAAACTATGTATATTCAGTGGGTGGGATGCTATAAAGGAAAAAGTAATTTATAAACAATATATTTTATAGTCTAAAATGTATTGTTTGTGAATTTTATTTTCTTTATTTTTTATAAAATTTTATATATTAGTTTTCTTAAATTTCATTATTTATAAACGATTACATTTTACTGCTTGTTTAAATTTATAACAGTTTTTTAGGAAGAAATTTCTTCAATGCAGAGGTTAATATATATAATTGACGCATATGATCCATATAGCAAATAAATTGCCCAGTCCAGCCCCATCATTCAATATAATACAAACAATACTCTAAATGTAAAGGTCCTATAGTTGCTTACTTGAGTCTTGCAGAATTTTTTTGAAATTGTATTCCTGGATTGAGGATGCTTACCCGGTAGGTTAAGTTTGTTTCCTGTATAATATCACTATTCTTTTAACGTCGGCTAGACCCCAACGTATATGTTTATATAAAAAGTTTCCACTTGTTTAAAACAAACTGCATGAATCATTCGTCAAATAACCCGCCAAAGTGTCCTTGTGACCTTGGGTTAAGTGATACGGTTACGTTCTATATTGATCCTCAGAACCTAAACTTTCCAATGAGATCACCCCCCCCCCCCATCCGTATAGATTGAGTGGGCACTGATGAGTTCCTTATCGCAGAAAGATACTAGCTTAGAACAATGTGAAACAATTTGGAAAGTAGTGTTTTAAATTTGATTTTGTTATTTTACATACAAATTATGTTACCATAGCGACCAATGTAACAATACATACTTAAAACAGCTGATTATGTCCAATACATCAAATATGTGTTGATAATGTGTATCTGATACCAGAAATAGGATTGTTAATGTGTGTTTAAAAAAAAGTTATTTAAATATAAAAATGAGATAAAATTGACGTTTCATTTTTTTTTTTTTTTTACAAATAATGCCAAAATATTCTTTAATTTAAAACAAACCGCATGAAAATCGGCCCAGTAGAACTCTAGAAAAAGGCATTAATAGGTTTGTCGCTAAAAACCTCGTAAAAGTGCTATCGTCAAAATGGGTTAGGCCACAAGGTCACGTTCTATATAAACTATTGATTGTCACACCCTAAGCTTCCCTGTGGGACCATCCCTATCTCTGTAGATTTGAGTGGGCGCGGAGGAGTTCTTTAGGTTCTGCTGAATTATTGACATCAAAAAGTTTGTGCCATTTTTCTGCACCTTTCATTACGTAATTTATGAAAGTTGTGCTGCCCACATCTGTTGTATTGATTATGAATATTTATATAAAAAGTTGACCTATGTAGACATCTTGAAATAGTCAAGGCAGCTTTTACTAGATAGTAATCAATATTCCATCACAACTCTAAGATCCGTTAATGTAATTTATTCCGGTACATGATCTTTTAATTGCGTTTTAAAGCGACCCCATTAAACTTTAAGTCCAACTGTCCTTATTTAAACCATCCCACTGTATTAGTTAGGCCCATGATTCATGAAAGCTTCAAGAATTTTAATCCAGGCTGACTGCATTGAAAGGTTTAAAAAGAAACTGTAAGATAAATGAAGAGATACCGGAGTGAGACATCGTGTGGACGAGATTTTCAAGCAGTGAGAATGTTAATTTAGTGCTAGTGCTGCTATCTGATGTGGGACTACTCCATTAGTCGTGGTAAGCTAGTGAACTAGTGATGATAAGTGAGTCGGCCAGGAAACACCTTCTTGTGCTATGGTTGTCGAATCACGTGATTATGGTAAGTTTTTTATCTTCATCTTTTGAAGACAGTCCTTATGGGAAATAGTATTTTAAAGTACTAATCTTGGGCTTAGTCGTTATCTTCACTTTGAGAAGTGAATGTTTTGTTTGATACAATCACCAGAATATTCTTTGCAGCTGTGTAAACATTCAAATTTGTTTATCGTGGTTTTAGTTATTATAGGTTATATTTAGCTTGTGCTGCGCGTTATAGTTATAGTTTGTGTAAAAATCGTGTATTTGTAAATGCGTGTTTAATTTGTAATTTTCTTTAGTCGTGTAATATTTATTTGTAAGTACATGTGTGTTTATTTATCAATTTATGGTTGCTTTTTTTATATTAAGTGAATCGTTAGGGCGTTATTTTTGTTATTCATATATATGTTTGTTTATTTGTACGCTCGGACTGTTAGGCCTATTGATAGTTTTTTTGTTTGTTTAATACAATCAACTGAATATTCTCTGCAGTTGTGTAAAGATTTAGATTTATCATGTTATAGTTATTTTAGGTTGTGCTGTGCTTGTCAGCTACGAAGCTCATTGTGTTTTCTTAAATGTGAATTTTTTTTTTTTTTTTTTAGTCTCGTATCGCGTATTATTTAATCGTAAGTAAATATTGATTTCTTAATTTATGGTATCTGTGTTTTTATAAATTGTTATTATTAAGACTGAAGTGTTAGGTTTTTGATTCATAATATTTATTTTGTACGGATGAACTATTAGGCCTAAACTATTTATCGTGTTTAAGTTCCATACAATCACCAGAATATTCTATGCAGCTATAAACATTCAAATTGGTTTATCGTGGTTATTTTTTTTATTACCTAACTATTATCAGACAATTTTTTACGGTTATGTAAACATTCAAATTTGTTTATCGTGTTTCAGTTATTTTATATTATGATATTTAACTCGTGTTGCACGTGTGGTGTACAAATATCGTGTATTTGTAAATCCCATTATAATTTGTAATTTCGTTTAGTCGCATATTATTAATTTGTAAATAAATGTATCATTTATTAATTTAGTATTTTTGTTTTTTTGGGTGAATTGTTAGTTTTTTAATTATATGTGTTTAACCTCGGAACAAAGAACTGTTCGTGTTGCGTGTGTTGGTGTACAAATATCGTGTATTTGTAAATCCCATTATAATTTGTAATTTCGTTTAGTCGCGTATTATTAATATGTAATTAAATGTATCATTTATTAATTTATGATTTCTGTTTTTTTGAGTGAATTGGTAGATTTTTAATTATATTTGTTTAACCTAGGAATAAAGAACTGTTCGTGTTGCGTGTGTTGGTGTACAAATATCGTGTATTTGTAAATGCCATTATAATTTGTAATTTGGTTTAGTCGCATATTATTAATATTTAAGTAAAATGTATCATTTATTAATTTATGATTTCTGTTTTTTTAAGTGAATTGGTAGATTTTTAATTAGGTTTAACCTAGGAAGAAAGAACTGTTAGGTTTCAACTATATATTTATAGTTTTTTGTTTGATGCAATCACCATAATATTCTTTGCAGTTGTGTATACATTCACATTTGTTTATCACCACTAACAAACTGTTTAACAAACTGATAAAACAAACTATTTATCGTTTTTTGTCTGATACAATCACCCGAATATTCTTTACAGCTTGTAATCATTCAAATTTATTTATAGTGTTTAAATTATTTTAGGTTATGATATATTTAACGTGTGCTCTGCGCATTAGTGCGCGTAAAGTTTTCTTAAACGCGTGTAGTGTGGATTTTTGGTTGTAGTAGTGTATTATCAAGTAAGTGAACCTATTTTCTATTAATGGTTAGGGTTTTTATGCATTTCTGTTTATTTATTTCATAAGAACGAACAGTTAGGCCTAAACTATGCCTCGGTTTTTTTCTTCTTTTGTTTAAAGACAAAAAACCTTTCGATCATCGCAAGTTTTTTGAAATTATTTTTTAAATAAAATAATTAGGATTATAATTTGTGGACACTTATTTTTATGTATACTGTATTAAGTTATACCATGTGGACAGCTTGTGTTAAAACCAGACTACTTATTGATTTGTAAGCATATAGGGAGTTATTTTTATAAAATCAGAAGTCTTATAAGCTGAAGTTATAGACAGACACGCGCGTAATTTATAAGGTTCCTTGGTTTTTACCCGATGTAAAGAGAAATCAATGAAAATGCAATTCATCTTCTAATAGCTTATGAGTTGTTTAACTCACATCTCACAAAAACTGCTTTTAAACTTATACGCTACACATTTGGTTTTTTTGGTTAAATTAGGTTACAATCATCATACAGAAAACTATATGATTTCGCACTGTAATTTAATGTAAATTCAATGTTTTTCAGATTTCAAGGATAAAATAAAGCAATAAAGCTTAAAGTTTCAAATTGTTTTAATAATATAAATGAGCTACAATTGTTTCGCCTTGCGGCATCATCGGGCATGTTGCTCATTTATAACATTATCGGAACATTTCTCATTTTCATTGTCGGAAACAATTGTAGCTCATTTATATTATTAAAATATTTTGAAACTTTAAGCTTTATTGCTTTATTTTATCCTTGAATATGGAGTTTCAACAAGAAATATCTGCTATTACATTAAACTTTTGTTGGTCACTGTGTGTTTAAGTTGGAGGGCGGGGGGGGGGCAGACACTTTGTCTAGAGCTAACATATTATTTTTTTGTTAAATAATCATACATATTCCTAATCAAAACACTTCTAGTTTTATTTTATACCCCACATATAATTTTTTTTTTTTTTTTAATTCGGCTCGATAGTTTTTGCTCCATAACTACCCAAATGTCTTTAAACAAACCCCCTATATTGTATAATACTCTAGATCTATTCCTACAGACGAACTCTCGTGTACTACATTTTATGTTGAGACTGGCTAAGTACCATGATAGCGTCCTCATCATCGACTTGTTTTTTCTCTCCATTAAAGAGGCACCAAAAATGTTCACCACAGAACATAATAAAGCGACCTGTGTGTTGCTAAAGATTCCAACCTTGTTATTATTTTGATCCTATCACTCTTTCGGCCCATGAACATTCGAATTGTTTGTTCGTGACCATGAGGACTTATCTTGTTGGGATCATCTTTAGATATTGCTTTGGCTACTTAAACTTTTATCTTCTCTTCCTATCTTCAGATTATTTCTCCGATAGACAGCCATGTCCTTATTTCTTTTCATTGCTCACAAACTTTACTTCGCTCAGTCAGCTGATCGCTTGTCACAGATTATACGTTTTTTGTTCCATTTCATTATTTTTTATAAATTTATATTTTGTAAAGTTGATTTAAGAGATTCGTATTTATTGTTTTTATATTCGTTATATTGTAAATAAATCGCTCTTAGAAGCTCAGAGTGAATACGAGCTTGGCAATCCCGATGGTCCTAGCTGGATCTACACAGTTTTTCGTGTAGTCTTGAGTTAAAATTTCTCTCATAGGTTTCTATTCCCATCTTGACGTTATTAGAGTATCAAGAGCTAGGGGTCTTTATTTTATATTTGTTTTTTTTTAAGTGATGATGACCGCGAGGAAAAACAACAAGGTAAAAAATGTAAATAAATCAAGGCTTCTAATTTTATCACATAATTTATAAACTGTACAGCGGAATTCAAATTACAGTTTTTAATACAGGGTGACACCAAAAGACACATTTGGTCTATAAACTTGGAAGTGTATCCTCAGTGTGTACGGTCGTGGCAATCCCGCGGGACCTAGCTGGATCTACACCCTTTTTTACGTAATCATTGATTAGATCTTTCTCAACTTTCCTATCTGGTCTCTTTTTGATCAACGCTTGTTCTTTTCGGGCCCTGACTCAATAGTATTATTCGAGTGCTGGGGGTCTTTATTTTATGTATTTTTTTCCCTTTTTTCCCCCTTTTAATGACAATGATAACCGTTGTATTACCATATTTTAAGAATGTTTTGGTTGTTATGTATTTCACCCGCATTTTAGTTGATAAAAATCATGTAAACTTTTTTGTCATTAATGAGATATTTTGTAACAGCGCGAAACAGTTTCCAAGTCTCATAATCTATTAATATTGAAGAAACTGACTCAAGGAATTAAGGCTTATTTGGGTTATGCCGAAAGTGTACAACGACAACGTGAGACAAGTTTTTGACTTCATTGCCAGTCTATGTTTACAAAGGTCTGGAAAGGTAATTAAATATACATAGACTGGTAATGCAGTCACCAACTTGATTCACGTTGTCATTGTTACATATTCGTCATAACCCGAAAAAGCCTAAAATTCCAAGTGCCTAAAATTGTAAGTTTCTTAAATATTGATGGATTTTGAGACTTGAAAATTTTTTCGCGTTGTTAAAAAATATCAGATTAATGACAAACAAATTAAATAGTTTTGAATTTGTATTATTTTTAGCAAGAAAAATCTGGTATAGCTTTAATACATAATAACCAATATTTTATATTATTGGTTTACAGTATACCACAAAATCTAAATTAACCGTTTTAAAATGACATCAAATATTGCGAAAACTGATTATTTTACAAAATATATACAAGGTACAAAATATTTAGCCTTTTTAATTAATCATATTATTATGACATATTTATTTTTATTATAAATTAAAGGATAGGCGAGATGCCGCTAAAAAACTTTTTTTTAAATAATTTCGTTAATTTAATAGTTTTTCTTGTGTCATACATTATTCAGCAGTTATTTTAATAACTATTTTAAAAGTTGACCGCGAAATGCGGGAAAACCGTGAAAAGCTGAACGCTATTGTATGATCTAGTGAATTACTAAGAACTTGGTTTTTATCGCCAAAATAACAATAAAGATATAAAAGATAAGAGTAGGCTACTGATCAAGTTTAATTGAGTACTGATCAAGTTGTTCAATTAAATTACCGAAATCTAACAACAGTTTTAAACAGTTACCCTACCGGGTACCACTTGATTCTCCAATACAATTTAACATTTCCTACAAGGCCCGAGAAACCTTTCAATTGGGGATTGCAATTGATGTTTTGCTTATATTACTTTCAACGAGTCTGAGTTAGTACCCTGATGGCGTTAATCAACTTGATTTTTTAAAATTTTGATGCCCAAAGTTTGGCACCGTGCTTAGTTCGCACCCTTTATAACAAATTTAATTTATCAGACGAACAATGTGGGATATTCTAAGTCGGCATTACATTTAACAAAGAAATTCCAATTACCTCAGTATTACTGTGGTAAATTATGTTATCAGCAAAGTCTTTGTTCTTTACTGCTGTAAGAGATTACATTGAGAATGTTATCAGTTAGACATCAGCCTGACTCGTGATTTGCCACTGAAACCGTGTGCACAAACTATCTAACATGACATGGCTCTTTTAACTTACTTATATGTAATAGAAAGTATTTTTATCCTTTGTTTCTCTGTCGTTAACGTCTTATAATGAAGAACATGAATTGAAGAGAGGGAGTTAACCCAAGATTATATAGAAAAATGTTTAGATCCAGTTGCAGTTCCTCAAGATTGCCTTGCCTGTACTCTCTATAAAATGATTCCATAAGAGTGACGTTGAGATTTTACAATTATATTCATTAAAAGAGCTTCAGACTCCTAAAGGGTAGTTTTTATAACGATGTTTGTAATCTGTGGGAGTCTCTGGTTGATCTAGTAGCTTTCATCTCTTTATATGCAAGAGATTCCGTGGGTGCTCAAACATTTACAGTGATGACTCAGCATTGTGAGGTAAAGTGGGGAGCTAGAGCTGTTGTTAGCGAAACCTAGTTACCAAGGGGACAAGTATTCCTAGCGTAACCCAACAATGAACATCAGCGCAACCCGGTAATTACTCGAGTGTAGGACTCCCGGCCGCCTATATTATGCCTTAAGAGAAAGCGGTATGATCAACGGGTAACTCATAAACTCCAGGCTCTTATGTGGAACGTTCTTAAATCTGCATCCGTCCGAAACCATGACAAAACTTCAAACGCAACCCCTTTGTCTCATCTCAACCTTTCCACTCCTTTATCCTTTGTTCATCTTAACTCTTACTTCACAGCCTATTTCTTATAAAACCAACTAACCTAATCTAACCCAAATTAACATAACCTAACCTAACCTAACCTAAACTTACCTAACCTAACCAAATCTAACCTAACTAAACCCCACAAAATTGAGAACAGTTAGTACAAATAAACAAACATTGTCCTATCAACTATACTATATCTATCGAAATACTAGCACTGACAATATTACAAACTAGAGTTATTGCACAAAATAACATTAACTAATATACAAATTAACACAGTATACGAAGTATATGGTAATCGCAAAAATTTCAACCGAAGTTTTTCACGTTCCAAGGCTCCGTCGTTGTCGTCTCTACGTAACCACGATAACGGGCACAAAAATTAAGATGGGATGATCGTAATACAACCCCATTGAAATTCATAAAAATCGAATTAAAAAAATATCAAAATGGTCGCCATTTTAGATAGTTTTTAAATTCATATCTAGTGCGTTATTGAATTTATAAACACTAAATTAGATATAAACTTGCAGATTTCAATTCTCCACACTATGGTATCAATCCCACAGATCTACGATGACAAATAGCGAAGTAATGGTAAAGAATATAAATAGGGAACATAACCTCTCAATAAAATGTTATATTTCTATAGTTACGAGATCCTATAGGGCGTAGCGAGTGCTGGCTCCATCTCATTGTACGTTTTCGAGATTTGCCAATACCGAGGGGCTAGTAGACCTCAAGAAAGTATCTTACCCAATGAAGAGCTTTGGCTCCTTTTAACAATTCTAGCTTGTTGTCTTCTCTTTCTGTTGCAAACTCTCTGTCACCCATTCTGATCAAAACGCTCTCCACGTCATACAGACACCTCTTCCTCTGACGTCCAGCTCTTCCGACTCCCGCTGGAATTAAATAATATTTCAGTGAAAAATATACAACCTATACTGGGAATTGAACCCAGGACTTTTGGCTTTACGCGCCAATGCTCTACCAACTGAGCTACCCTTAGTCGCTTTCCACAGCTTAGGGGGTACACTTCTCACTTGACTTTGCTTTTTACTGCAATTTTGGAGTAATCAAATTAATTACCTCGTTAGAAACGACTTTGAAATTAATATTTTACTCAACTTGCAGTCCTTACGTGTGTATTTATTCCCCCTGGAAGATAGGAAAGTACTTTCTTGCTAACTCTAAATTCTTTCTACGCTCCCCAACCATTGATACATCTTCGCTTTATCTCTGTTGATATATCTGATTGTCAAACAACTCCTGCATCTCTGCGTTTAGTTTAATACACCACTAACTCCTTTTTTTTACAGTTCCATTGATTTTCCTTAATATTACCCTCTAGTACTCTCAGCGCTGCTGCTTTATCCTTTACCCTCAGCCTCCAGGTCTCTGCTCTGTATACAACCACTGGTCTCATTATTGTCTGCTTTATCACGAGCTTCAATTTTCTCGTTACTTAAGATGAGCGTAACATCCGTTTCCTGTTGTCAAACTTACTTTTATCTCCATCCGAAGCCCTCTAGAATATATCACAATTACTATTTACAGAACAACTGTTTTAAACAAAACTACACTGCTGGGTAAGACCGCTTGATCAAATTTCACATTTACTACAAGGCCGAAGAAACCCGCTTTTTGTACATTACATTTAGAGATGATTGTATGGGGTAAGTACCATGATGGAATTCCATCAGATTATTTTTCGTACTGTGCAATGACTTCTTGGTCAGCCAATATTGTCAAATCATAATTCTGTTCGTAACTTTAGCGTGAACTTTGCTATCTATAATCTATAAAATCACTTCCACTTAACATAATTACATTAAAACGAAATCTATATTATTCGATTATAATGACTGTATATTTATTTGATTAGCTTGTAATTTGCATCGACCTCAAGACAATAGCAACAGGTATGCTAAGCGGGACCATTAACTATGCGAGCGGCGCGGTACACTCGGCGTATAGTTGGCGTGAAATTAGCGCGACATTTCTCGGTCGACTTGTTTGTTTTGTATCGAGGCGCCCACAAAACAATCCCATCGCAATGCGATTGTCGATGTAATGATTAGTCGAAAGACAGGCTAATTATTGGATGTCCTTAGTAATGTAGTTGTCGAGTCTTGTTGGCCCCCAGGCGAGGAAAATACATTTCACACTTTCTAACCAAGTGTTTTGTAGTAAAGTGTTATCCTGTTTGAAACATAAACTTTACAGGTCTCTCTTGAGCAACTCTTGTTCCTTTTTGACGCTAACTTTATTAGAGTATTCCAGAGCAAAGGTTTTTTAATTTTATCTCCTTTTTTATGATGACAGAGAGGTTTTCATCTTTTAAAAAAAGAAAAACTGTTTTTAAAAAGTATTAAGGGATGGTTTACCAAGTGGCAGAGATGTATTAATTAGGTAGATAAGCCTGTATATACATTATTAAATCTTATACTTAAGTAGACATTTGTCTTCTCTCCCCCCTCCACCTTTTATTTCTGGAGTTTTATATATTCAAGAATCTACGTCTCCCTCCCCCCTCTACTTCTGGAGTTTTATATATTCAAGAATCTACGTGTTTCTCCCCCCTCCGTACTACTGGAATTTTAGATCTTCAAGAATTTACGTCTTTCTCCTCCCCCTCTACTATTGAGTTTTAAATCTTCAAGAATCTGTCACCCCCCCCCTACTTCTGGAGTTTTAAATATTCAAGAATATAAGTCTCCCCCCCCTACTTCTGGAGATTTAGATCTTCAAGAATCTACGTCTCCCTCCCCCCCCTCTACTTCTGGAGTTTTATATATTCAAGAATCTACGTGTTTCTCCCCCCTACGTACTACTGGAATTTTAGATCTTCAAGCATTTACGTCTTTCTCCTCCCCCTCTTTTATTGAGTTTTAAATCTTCAAGAATCTGTCACCCCCCCTACTTCTGGAGTTTTAAATATTCAAGAATATAAGTCTCCCCCCCCCTACTTCTGGAGATTTAGATCTTCAAGAATCTACGTCTCTTCTCCCCCCCCCTACTTTTGGAGTTTTATATCTTCAAGAATCTAAGTCCCCCCCACTACTTCTGGAGTTTTATATCTTCAAGAATCTAAGTCCCCCCCACTACTTCTGGAGTTTTATATCTTCAAGAATCTAAGTCCCCCCCCCCTACTTCTAGTGTTTTAGATCTTCAAGAATCTACGTTTCTTCCCCCCCCACCTTCTCTACTTCTGGAGTTTTAGATCTTCAAGAATCTATGTATGTTGTGCCAAATCGGTATAATTATGTTTGTTGATTGTTTTTTTTTTTTTTTTTTTTTTTTTTTTGAAATCGTTAAATATTACAAATTTGTTAAGTACTAAGTAGTATACGATTACAATATTTTTTATTTTGTAATGCGAACAACTTTGCGGCCATGATAGGCTTATTAAACTCAACTAAATACACAAGACAAGAAGAAAATCCTGCTAGGCTACTTCGGGATTCCTAAATCTTTAAACTTACAAGTGACTCCCGAGAGGAGAATATTTTGATCGCGAATTATTGTAGATTTTGGGAATTCCAACAAAACCATCCCTAAACACTAGCTTACTTTATTTAAGACAATCAAACATGTAAGAATTTACTTTTTTCGACGTTTAATAGCAGAAAATAACGGATATTTATGAATTTATTCTTCGTAATTTCTGTTACCTAAATGTGTATAAAATTAACAGTAAGTTTGTCGTATAGAAAAAAAAATACATAACATAAAAGTGGTTGTATTTAGTCGGCACTGAACCCTCACACCACTTGAAGGTCGCATCGTTCTGTTACTTTTGTGTTCATTTTAATAACTCTCCATACTTAACTCTTTATAGCGAGTACTGGCTGTGGAATTCCGAAAACCCAAGTTGGATCTAAACCTTGTTTCATGTAGTCTTGATTTAGATCCTTTCTTCAATTCTGACACTAAAGATATTAGAGAATTCGATGGTGAGGAGTCTTCAATTTATGTTCTTTTCTTTCTGTTTTTTTATATAACCGAGAGATTTTTCATCTTTAAAAAACAAGAAAAATATATATGTAAAGAAAGTAAAAAAAAAAATATTTCCACCTTAAACTAATTGTCCTTACGTTAGAGTGAGCAGCCATTTTGTTTTGAACATAATCATCGTGTAAGATCGGAGCTATATATTTGTTATATCGTAGAACTCCATCTGTCCCAAGAAAGGCCTGTTATTCATTTCCAGGATCACTTTATTCTGTATTGTCTACCCGGGGCACGATCTGCTGCCCAGTAAGAGTGATGGAGCGCGATAGTTTTGCAAATAAATCACAAAGTACAAGCTCGGAGGCATGTAAGTGTGTACACAGATCCAATGGAATGTATACATTTCAAAATGGAGATTTATAGTAAAACACTTGTTGTACAGCCGTGGAACGGTCTTCATCTCGAAATCTCGTTTGAATTAGAACTGACGACTGGTAGCCGGTATGTTGTTGCTCCCACTGTGGTTTTGTGAGATGAAAAATACATTAGGAAGTATGAATCAAACTTGAGAAAAACTTTTAAATTATGAGCGCGAATTAAAGGCATCATTCGTGAGTAGAAAGTCGAAATTGAGTTTTTCCTACCAACAAGTTCTACCTAACCTAACCTAACCTAACCAAGTTAGAGTATATATGATACGTTACTCTTATTTCCGGTTATATAAAAACAAATATGAGCGTATAAAGTATTTTAGCTGTTGTTTTGTATCGTTATATTACTCGTCTCCCTCGTTGTGGTTCTGACACCCAGAGGACGGTTGGGGAGGGGGAGAGCTTTACCTTGGATCAAAGTTGAAGGTGAAAATGTAATAATTTCCACACCCTTGTAGGACATCTAGATACATTAAATTTAGCAGGTATACTGGCACCATCAAACTGCCATATTTGATGATTCTAGCTATCCTATAACTGTTTCAAAAAGATTAAATAATTTGTGGAAAATGTACAAAACAAAATTAGCTTTATCTGAGGTATAACCGATGGAGATACGAAAAAATTGTAAAAACAACTTTTTTATCTCGCCAAATCCGTAACTGCTGAAAGTTGCGTCCGCCATTTTGAAATTTTTCGGGGTTAAAATTAAAAATTTGTTTGAATTTTCCCATCTATTACAGTTTGCCAAATTTAAATTTTCTAGCTCATTTGTAACTATGTTGGAATTTGTATGATGAGTAATTCGCACAAGGGGTTGTATACAGAGTGTTCAGAAAATGTTGTGCCAACCTTTAAGTGGTGGTTATACGGGTTAAAATAAAGTTAAAGTTCCTATAAACATAATGTCCAGAAACTCTTCGGTTTCCATCTTTTGGCCATTTTGTGTTGTTTTGAAAAATAATTGTAGCTTTTGAAATTATTTAGATTTCAAGTCGAAATTTGCTATACATATTTTTTATAAAACGGTTTACCAGTATACCAAAAAACCAAAATTTATCTTGTAAATTGTCGCAATTTATAATATTGAATATCCTAAAACTATTAACTTTAAAAATGTAAACGGGGCCATTTTGAAAATGTATTAGATATTGTTTTTCTTTTATCTTCCAACAAAATTCCTCTCGTCTGTCTGGGTCATCTTCCAGCAGTCCGTGAACTGTGTTTTATAAAAATGTATTTTGTTTTTCTTGGCATAACCTTTGAACTGACGACTTTGGTATCCCAGTAGAGGATAAAACTTTTCTAAGTGAATTGGGCCTCTAGGAGATACTTTCAGTAAAGTAGCACATAGAAATTCTTCTTTTCTGTATTAGAAAATCTATAGTATTTCTTTAAAACTGGTCTAGTTTCTAGTACTGTGTTTTCCATTTATGATTTAGTTTTTGTTTGTTGGAGGAACCACATTTGGGTAAGTTCTTTGAAAACACCTTATCGCTTCATATTCATTTTCAGCCCTAAAGCAATATTTTACTATTTGCTCAATTGAAAAATATTTTTGTTTTCGAGGTTAGATATCCCACATAATCTAATTGAACACAACTACCAAATTGTTTAATTGTTGAGTGTTAACAACGACTATCCAGAAAATTAATGTTCTTTTTGTTATTCCGCCATTTTTTTTATTGACCATAAAAATAATGAAACTCGAGTGTACTTCTTACATATCTATACAACATAACTGTAAAGTGTCAAGTTTGTAGAGTGTTCCATATGTCCGGCATAATAATTCAAAAAAATAGCGATCACTTTGTGGGACACCCCGTATATTACACAGAAAATAATCTTAATTAGTGACGGAAAAACCTAATATATCACGCTTATTTTTTTATCTGGCTGACAGTTTAATGAATAGATTAAAACAAATAAAATTTAAAAAATTTGTAAATGGGAATATTTATTAATACATTATCAAAACCGTACAATACACTGCATAACTTGTTTAGTGTTCGTCAAATATTTGGACAATATACTGTCCATCTCTCGTCGTCATTGTTGTAAGAATGACAGCAGCTAAAAAACTATAGGAACCTAAAATGCGGCTCGTATTGAAAATCAGAAAAACGACGAGACTGAAAATATCAAAATTGTAGCAATTTTAGCATTTTTTTGTTCATATCTCTTGTGTACGGAATTATATAAACGTTTGTAGATTTCAATTCTGCATATAATGGTAACAACTCCCTCTCTCTAGATGACAAATAACGTAATTAATTTAATATCAATAACCGCTAGGGGACCGAGTGGATCTTTTGAATATATACACTTCGTGAAGGAAGTAGTGATCTACACAATTACGAGATTCATAAAATGTCTGACAACTGTTTTAAACAAATTTACCCAACTGGATAAGACATCTGGAGTCTGTCCAAGAAAAGGACCGCCTTTCATAAACAATTTACTATTGAGGTAAATAGAACAGACAGAACCTGACCCGAGAAAACAGCTGAAACATTGTTGGCGTATATTGAGGAAAGTATTTTACCAGGAACAAAAAGAATGTGGAACCAGTAGAGATTTGTTAGATTCCTACAGGACATCAATTTGTAATTGGGTTCCAGAACAATAAAGTGTGTATTCAAATACAGTATACGCCAAAACAAACAGTACTGAAACTGAATCAGCTGTAGCTGCCTTCTCGATCAGCTGTGTCAACTTTTGATGTTGCCACGTCTTCGTGATTATTATTTCTTTCTTATTTGAGGTTAGTTTTTGCTGACATGGTGCTAACTACTGCTTTTATCGTAGAGCATTATTTTCGCTCAAACGGACGTGCGGGTGGGCCAAGTTTGTCACACACTGCATTACGTTTTCAGGAACATTTTCACAAAAACCCGCCTAGTAATGTTGTGATTATTAGTGTTGTTCCAACATTTCGAAGAACAGGTAGCGTTTTGTCGCAGCGGAAAGGCTATTCATGTCGCCCAAATGAAAACCACGGAAGAGTGTTGCAGCAAGTATTACAGTCACTGAAAAGAAGCCTAAACCGTACATATTTGAAACCGAATATAAGCAATACGTCGTTCAGAAGAATGTTATTTCTTTTTAAAGAATGTATTGTGTATGACGTTGGTTAGCTTAGGTTAGGTTAGAGTATAGGGTATGACTGTAGCAGGCATAACAGGTAAACATTCATAGATAGTGTGTGCGCGTGTGTTCAGAATGTGTAGGTTAAGCAAGTAATGAAGTACGTAAGTATTGCAGGTTTATAACAGAAACTATTCATGACTTAGGAAAAGACCAAATTGGGTCTGTTTTTATCAGGAACAGGAAGAATGTGGAATCTGTAGAGATTTGTTAGATTCCTACTTGTGTGAATTCATGTGGCGCCGTAGGAACAAGGATGAAGATCTGTTTGACACCATCTGGATGGACATCAATTTATATTGGACTCCAGAACAATAAAGTGTGTATTCACATATTATGTATACCGTTAGGTTAGGTTAGGAAACCTTCTGAATGACACTGTTCAATTAGCGGTTCTCTTCTTGAACAGACCCGATTCTTTGATCTATCAATACAATTTAACATCTCCTACGAGGTATAGGATACCAACAACTTTTAAGCCTTACATTTTAAAGGATCTCCTTGCATTACTTTATATGATAGGGCTGGGTAAGTACTATATTAGAATCCCATCAACTTTCATGCCCAGTTTCATCTTGAACTTATTAAAGGCCCTATATACCTCGAATACTTTAATAGAGTCAGAAATGAACAAGATTTGGTCAAAAGAGACTCTATGAAAGAAAGGGATCAAAGGATTACAAGGCTAAATCAAAAATATGTTTAGAATATTCTAGATTTTACGTTTTAATGTTGAAATTAGGGAAAGTGTATTGGATTCATTAACCGATTAGAGAGAGCCTGTTGCTAGAGAGAGAGAGTGAAAGAGAATTTACGCCTAAAGGATCAGTTGGTTTTAAATCTCTTAATGAAAGTTGCCGGTTTTTTTATAGGTGTTATCTTATAAAAG
This sequence comes from Aphrophora alni, assembly GCA_963513935.1. Lineage (NCBI taxonomy): Eukaryota > Metazoa > Arthropoda > Insecta > Hemiptera > Aphrophoridae > Aphrophora > Aphrophora alni. The sequence continues at coordinate 11,987,838 of OY740771.1, forward strand.
AAATACATCAAATAGAAGAAGGAATAGGTAATCAGCCAATGGTGTTTTAGAGGCTTGAATATTGAATGCTAATTTGACTTTATTCACACGTGGCAGGAGGTACAGATAAATTTACATAAGCAATCAAACAGTGTCGGAAGCAAAACATTGATGATGGACGCGAAATATAATCATCTGTGAATGTCCATCACCCTGAAAACATGATGTGAGAGCGCTATAAACATATAGTGTGTGAGAGACTACGTGATCGAGATGTTGAGATACTCAGAGATGCCGATGGCTCAACTGATCTTCCCGCCTATGATTACGAATTATCATTACAAATTACAACTAAAAAAAAAAAAACACAAAAAGTAAGAACAATAAATAACAGTGTGACGCGGGAATATCTAAAATAGAAATCTAGCGGCACTGATATTTCAATATAAATAATGTTCACTTTTAACGACTACACACTTCCATTATTTTCGGCGGTCTAAATATATTTACCTACTTATTTAAACGACTGAGATAAGATCTGGGAGAGATAATTAAAACTGAATTAAATTTGATTACGTGAACAGAAAAGATAGGATATCTAGACATTGGATCTTGTATTCTTTGAATCGAGGGCAAATTTCGTGACTGTTGGTGTTTGTGTATTTTTTTTTCAAAATCAGCTAGAACGATTTTGATAAAATTGTACTGAAGTGTAAACCTCAAAAGATTCAAACGAAACGTAGTGGTATCTATTAAAAATGCTGGTTCGTGAGTTATTTAGTAAAAAATCTGCCGTAACTCTGTTATACCACTATTTATTAATATTCACTTTACTATTTGTCTTGCCTTCTGTTTCGGTCTTCCGTACTAGCTTCAGTCTATCTTTGTAAATTAAATAACACTTTTGACAACCATTTTGTTTTGAGTGGTGAGTGAGGAATTAATTTTCTATCTCTTTTTTCTTGCCTCGCATAGACGTAAAAAATGAGATATCACGTGTCATTTGAAATTTTTTTAGCAATCCCCTCTCATCTGTCTACAATGAAGATAATCTAAACCTTTGCCTTTTTAGGTTGCTCTTCTCACCTGAAGAGTTCCCTGAAAACAGAATTCAAATATTTAAAACAATTTTTATTATTGAAAATTACTAAAAATTTTATTTTAGCCAGTCTCTATATAAAGTTCATGGTTTCTTCAATAACTAATTTTAGTTGGGTATTCTAAACTACAACAAAATCTGTAAATGAGAATTATATTTTATGAATAATACAACTATATATATATAAAGTTTTTGGTTGCTTAAATAACGAGATGTTTCAATTTGGGTATTCGAAACTACTATCACAAAAACTATAAATGAGTACCTAATTATATTGCAAGCATAATACAACTATATATAACGGTTCCTGGTTGCTTCAATAACAAGATATTTCAGTTTGGATTTTTTAACTACTACCACAAAATCTGCAATTGTAGTAATAATACAAGCATATATAAAGTTTTTCATCGTATTAATAAAAAGATGTTTTTAGCTTGTGTATTTAAAATACTACTTCAAAACCTTTAGCAATTGTTTTAGTATACATAGTACAACTCTATATAAACTTCTTTTTTGCTTCAACAACGAGATATTTCTGTTTGGCTATTTTAAACTACTATGAAAAAAAATCTGAGTGAGTAAATATTGTTTTAGGTACAGTATATTACAACAATATAAGATCGATGTTGTTTCAATAATTAGATGTTTCAGTTTTGTGGCTTCTAAACTAACACAAAACGGTAATTGAGAAATAATATTATACAACTGTATATAAAATTCTTGGTTGTTTCAATAACGAGATGTTTCTATTTGTGTATTCTAAACTACTTCCACAAAAACTATAAATGAGTAATTATATTGTAGGCATAATACAACAACATATAAAGCTCCAGGTTGTTTCAATAACGAGATGTTTCTATTTGTGTATTCTAAACTACTTCCACACAAACTATAAATGAGTAATTATATTGTAGGCATAATACAACAACATATAAAGCTCCAGGTTGTTTCAATAACGAGATGTTTCTATTTGTGTATTCTAAACTACTTCCACACAAACTATAAATGAGTAATTATATTGTAGGCATAATACAACAACATATAAAGCTCCAGGTTGTTTCAATAACGAGATGTTTCTATTTGTGTATTCTAAACTACTTCCACACAAACTATAAATGAGTAATTATATTGTAGGCATAATACAACAACATATCAAGCTCCAGGTTGTTTCAATAACGAGATGTTTCTATTTGTGTATTCTAAACTACTTCCACACAAACTATAAATGAGTAATTATATTGTAGGTATAATACAACAACATATAAAGCTCCAGGTTGTTTCAATAACGAGATGTTTCTATTTGTGTATTCTAAACTACTTCCACAAAAACTATAAATGAGTAATTATATTGTAGGCATAATACAACAACATATCAAGCTCCAGGTTGTTTCAATAACGAGATGTTTCTATTTGTGTATTCTAAACTACTTCCACACAAACTATAAATGAGTAATTATTTTGTAGGCATAATACAACAACATATCAAGCTCCAGGTTGTTTCAATAACGAGATGTTTCTATTTGTGTATTCTAAACTACTTCCACACAAACTATAAATGAGTAATTATATTGTAGGCATAATACAACAACATATCAAGCTCCAGGTTGTTTCAATAACGAGATGTTTCTATTTGTGTATTCTAAACTACAACCACAAAAACCGTAAATGAGAAATTATATTGTAGGCATAATACAACTGTATATAATGGTCATGGTTTTTCAAAAAAACGAGATGTTTCTATTTGTGTATTCTAAACTACAACCACAAAAACCGTAAATGAGAAATTATATTGTAGGCATAATACAACTGTATATAATGGTCATGGTTTTTCAAAAAAACGAGATGTTTCTATTTGTGTATTCTAAACTACAACCACAAAAACCAAAAAATGAGAAATTATATTGTAGGCATAATACAACTGTATATAATGGTCATGGTTTTTCAAAAAAACGAGATGTTTCTATTTGTGTATTCTAAACTACTACCACAAAAACCAAAAAATGAGAAATTATATTGTAGGCATAATACAACTGTATATAATGGTCATGGTTTTTCAAAAAAAACGAGATGTTTCTATTTGTGTATTCTAAACTACTACCACAAAAACCAAAAAATGAGAAATTATATTGTAGGCATAATACAACTGTATATAATGGTCATGGTTTTTCAAAAAAAACGATATGTTTCTATTTGTGTATTCTAAACTACAACCACAAAAACCGTAAATGAGAAATTATATTGTAGGCATAATACAACTGTATATAATGGTCATGGTTTTTCAAAAAAAACGAGATGTTTCTATTTGTGTATTCTAAACTACTACCACAAAAACCAAAAAATGAGAAATTATATTGTAGGCATAATACAACTGTATATAATGGTCATGGTTTTTCAAAAAAAACGAGATGTTTCTATTTGTGTATTCTAAACTACTACCACAAAAACCAAAAAATGAGAAATTATATTGTAGGCATAATACAACTGTATATAATGGTCATGGTTTTTCAAAAAAAACGAGATGTTTCTATTTGTGTATTCTAAACTACTACCACAAAAACCAAAAAATGAGAAATTATATTGTAGGCATAATACAACTGTATATAATGGTCATGGTTTTTCAAAAAAAACGAGATGTTTCTATTTGTGTATTCTAAACTACTACCACAAAAACCAAAAAATGAGAAATTATATTGTAGGCATAATACAACTGTATATAATGGTCATGGTTTTTCAAAAAAAACGATATGTTTCTATTTGTGTATTCTAAACTACAACCACAAAAACCGTAAATGAGAAATTATATTGTAGGCATAATACAACTGTATATAATGGTCATGGTTTTTCAAAAAAAACGAGATGTTTCTATTTGTGTATTCTAAACTACAACCACAAAAACCGTAAATGAGAAATTATATTGTAGGCATAATACAACTGTATATAATGGTCTTGGTTTTTCAAAAAAACGAGATGTTTCTATTTGTGTATTCTAAACTACAACCACAAAAACCGTAAATGAGAAATTATATTGTAGGCATAATACAACTGTATATAATGGTCATGGTTTTTCAAAAAAAACGAGATGTTTCTATTTGTGTATTCTAAACTACTACCACAAAAACCAAAAAATGAGAAATTATATTGTAGGCATAATACAACTGTATATAATGGTCATGGTTTTTCAAAAAAAACGAGATGTTTCTATTTGTGTATTCTAAACTACTACCACAAAAACCAAAAAATGAGAAATTATATTGTAGGCATAATACAACTGTATATAATGGTCTTGGTTTTTCAAAAAAACGAGATGTTTCTATTTGTGTATTCTAAACTACAGCCACAAAAACCGTAAATGAGAAATTACATTGTAGGCATAATACAACTGTATATAATGGTCATGGTTTTTCAAAAAAACTATATGTTTCTATTTGTGTATTCTAAACTACAACCACAAAAACCGTAAATGAGAAATTATATTGTAGGCATAATACAACTGTATATAATGTTCTTGGTTTTTCAAAAAAACGAGATGTTTCTATTTGTGTATTCTAAACTACAACCACAAAAACCGTAAATGAGAAATTATATTGTAGGCATAATACAACTGTATATAATGGTCTTGGTTTTTCAAAAAACGAGATGTTTCTATTTGTGTATTCTAAACTACAACCACAAAAACCGTAAATGAGAAATTATATTGTAGGCATAATACAACTGTATATAATGTTCTTGGTTTTTCATAAAAACGAGATGTTTCTATTTGTGTATTCTAAACTACAACCACAAAAACCGTAAATGAGAAATTATATTGTAGGTATAATACAACTGTATATAATGTTCTTGGTTTTTCAAAAAACGAGATGTTTCTATTTGTGTATTCTAAACTACAACCACAAAAACCGTAAATGAGAAATTATATTGTAGGCATAATACAACTGTATATAATGGTCATGGTTTTTCAAAAAAACGAGATGTTTCTATTTGTGTATTCTAAACTACAACCACAAAAACCGTAAATGAGAAATTATATTGTAGGCATAATACAACTGTATATAATGGTCTTGGTTTTTCAAAAAACGAGTCGTTTCTATTTGTGTATTCTAAACTACAACCACAAAAACCGTAAATGAGAAATTATATTGTAGGCATAATACAACTGTATATAATGGTCATGGTTTTTCATAAAAACGAGATGTTTCTATTTGTGTATTCTAAACTATAACCACAAAAACCGTAAATGAGAAATTATATTGTAGGCATAATACAACTGTATATAATGGTCATGGTTTTTCATAAAAACGAGATGTTTCTATTTGTGTATTCTAAACTACAACCACAAAAACCGTAAATGAGAAATTATATTGTAGGCATAATACAACTGTATATAATGTTCTTGGTTTTTCATAAAAACGAGATGTTTCTATTTGTGTATTCTAAACTACAACCACAAAAACCGTAAATGAGAAATTATATTGTAGGTATAATACAACTGTATATAATGTTCTTGGTTTTTCAAAAAACGAGATGTTTCTATTTGTGTATTCTAAACTACAACCACAAAAACCGTAAATGAGAAATTATATTGTAGGCATAATACAACTGTATATAATGGTCTTGGGTTTTCAAAAAAACGAGATGTTTCTATTTGTGTATTCTAAACTACAACCACAAAAACCGTAAATGAGAAATTATATTGTAGGCATAATACAACTGTATATAATGGTCTTGGTTTTTCAAAAAAACGAGATGTTTCTATTTGTGTATTCTAAACTACAACCACAAAAACCGTAAATGAGAAATTATATTGTAGGCATAATACAACTGTATATAATGGTCTTGGTTTTTCAAAAAAACGAGATGTTTCTATTTGTGTATTCTAAACTACAACCACAAAAACCGTAAATGAGAAATTATATTGTAGGCATAATACAACTGTATATAATGGTCTTGGTTTTTCAAAAAAACTATATGTTTCTATTTGTGTATTCTAAACTACAACCACAAAAACCGTAAATGAGAAATTATATTGTAGGCATAATACAACTGTATATAATGTTCTTGGTTTTTCAAAAAAACGAGATGTTTCTATTTGTGTATTCTAAACTACAACCACAAAAACCGTAAATGAGAAATTATATTGTAGGCATAATACAACTGTATATAATGGTCTTGGTTTTTCAAAAAACGAGATGTTTCTATTTGTGTATTCTAAACTACAACCACAAAAACCGTAAATGAGAAATTATATTGTAGGCATAATACAACTGTATATAATGGTCATGGTTTTTCATAAAAACGAGATGTTTCTATTTGTGTATTCTAAACTACAACCACAAAAATCGTAAATGAGAAATTATATTGTAGGCATAATACAACTGTATATAATGTTCTTGGTTTTTCATAAAAACGAGATGTTTCTATTTGTGTATTCTAAACTACTACCACAAAAACCGTAAATGAGAAATTATATTGTAGGTATAATACAACTGTATATAATGTTCTTGGTTTTTCAAAAAACGAGATGTTTCTATTTGTGTATTCTAAACTACAACCACAAAAACCGTAAATGAGAAATTATATTGTAGGCATAATACAACTGTATATAATGGTCTTGGGTTTTCAAAAAAACGAGATGTTTCTATTTGTGTATTATAAACTACAACCACAAAAACCGTAAATGAGAAATTATATTGTAGGCATAATACAACTGTATATAATGGTCTTGGTTTTTCAAAAAAACGAGATGTTTCTATTTGTGTATTCTAAACTACAACCACAAAAACCGTAAATGAGAAATTATATTGTAGGCATAATACAACTGTATATAATGGTCTTGGTTTTTCAAAAAAACGAGATGTTTCTATTTGTGTATTCTAAACTACAACCACAAAAATCGTAAATGAGACATTATATTGTAGGCATAATACAACTGTATATAATGTTCTTGGTTTTTCAAAAAAACAAGATGTTTCTATTTGTGTATTCTAAACTACTACCACAAAAACCAAAAAATGAGAAATTACATTGTAGGCATAATACAACTGTAGGCTATATAAAGTTCTTGGTTTTTCAAAAAAACGAGATGTGTCTATTTGTGTATTCTAAACTACAACCACAAAAACCGTAAATGAGAAATTATATTGTAGGCATAATACAACTGTATATAATGGTCTTGGTTTTTCAAAAAAACGAGATGTTTCTATTTGTGTATTCTAAACTACAACCACAAAAACCGTAAATGAGAAATTATATTGTAGGCATAATACAACTGTATATAATGGTCATGGTTTTTCATAAAAACGAGATGTTTCTATTTGTGTATTCTAAACTACAACCACAAAAATCGTAAATGAGAAATTATATTGTAGGCATAATACAACTGTATATAATGTTCTTGGTTTTTCATAAAAACGAGATGTTTCTATTTGTGTATTCTAAACTACTACCACAAAAACCGTAAATGAGAAATTATATTGTAGGTATAATACAACTGTATATAATGTTCTTGGTTTTTCAAAAAACGAGATGTTTCTATTTGTGTATTCTAAACTACAACCACAAAAACCGTAAATGAGAAATTATATTGTAGGCATAATACAACTGTATATAATGGTCTTGGGTTTTCAAAAAAACGAGATGTTTCTATTTGTGTATTCTAAACTACAACCACAAAAACCGTAAATGAGAAATTATATTGTAGGCATAATACAACTGTATATAATGGTCTTGGTTTTTCAAAAAAACGAGATGTTTCTATTTGTGTATTCTAAACTACAACCACAAAAACCGTAAATGAGAAATTATATTGTAGGCATAATACAACTGTATATAATGGTCTTGGTTTTTCAAAAAAACGAGATGTTTCTATTTGTGTATTCTAAACTACAACCACAAAAATCGTAAATGAGACATTATATTGTAGGCATAATACAACTGTATATAATGTTCTTGGTTTTTCAAAAAAACAAGATGTTTCTATTTGTGTATTCTAAACTACTACCACAAAAACCAAAAAATGAGAAATTACATTGTAGGCATAATACAACTGTAGGCTATATAAAGTTCTTGGTTTTTCAAAAAAACGAGATGTGTCTATTTGTGTATTCTAAACTACAACCACAAAAACCGTAAATGAGAAATTATATTGTAGGCATAATACAACTGTATATAATGGTCTTGGTTTTTCAAAAAAACGAGATGTTTCTATTTGTGTATTCTAAACTACAACCACAAAAACCGTAAATGAGAAATTATATTGTAGGCATAATACAACTGTATATAATGTTCTTGGTTTTTCAAAAAAACGAGATGTTTCTATTTGTGTATTCTAAACTACAACCACAAAAACCGTAAATGAGAAATTATATTGTAGGCATAATACAACTGTATATAATGGTCTTGGTTTTTCAAAAAACGAGATGTTTCTATTTGTGTATTCTAAACTACAACCACAAAAACCGTAAATGAGAAATTATATTGTAGGCATAATACAACTGTATATAATGGTCATGGTTTTTCATAAAAACGAGATGTTTCTATTTGTGTATTCTAAACTACAACCACAAAAACCGTAAATGAGAAATTATATTGTAGGTATAATACAACTGTATATAATGTTCTTGGTTTTTCATAAAAACGAGATGTTTCTATTTGTGTATTCTAAACTACAACCACAAAAACCGTAAATGAGAAATTATATTGTAGGTATAATACAACTGTATATAATGGTCATGGTTTTTCATAAAAACGAGATGTTTCTATTTGTGTATTCTAAACTACAACCACAAAAACCGTAAATGAGAAATTACATTGTAGGCATAATACAACTGTATATAATGTTCTTGGTTTTTCAAAAAACGAGATGTTTCTATTTGTGTATTCTAAACTACAACCACAAAAACCGTAAATGAGAAATTATATTGTAGGCATAATACAACTGTATATAATGGTCTTGGTTTTTCAAAAAAACTATATGTTTCTATTTGTGTATTCTAAACTACAACCACAAAAACCGTAAATGAGAAATTATATTGTAGGCATAATACAACTGTATATAATGTTCTTGGTTTTTCAAAAAAACGAGATGTTTCTATTTGTGTATTCTAAACTACTACCACAAAAACCAAAAAATGAGAAATTATATTGTAGGCATAATACAACTGTATATAATGGTCATGGTTTTTCAAAAAACGAGATGTTTCTATTTGTGTATTCTAAACTACAACCACAAAAACCGTAAATGAGAAATTATATTGTAGGCATAATACAACTGTATATAATGGTCTTGTTTTTTCAAAAAAACGAGATGTTTCTATTTGTGTATTCTAAACTACTACCACAAAAACCGTAAATGAGAAATTATATTGTAGGCATAATACAACTGTATATAATGTTCTTGGTTTTTCAAAAAAACGAGATGTTTCTATTTGTGTATTCTAAACTACTACCACAAAAACCAAAAAATGAGAAATTATATTGTAGGCATAATACAACTGTATATAATGGTCATGGTTTTTCAAAAAACGAGATGTTTCTATTTGTGTATTCTAAACTACAACCACAAAAACCGTAAATGAGAAATTATATTGTAGGCATAATACAACTGTATATAATGGTCTTGGTTTTTCAAAAAACGAGATGTTTCTATTTGTGTATTCTAAACTACAACCACAAAAACCGTAAATGAGAAATTATATTGTAGGCATAATACAACTGTATATAATGGTCATGGTTTTTCATAAAAACGAGATGTTTCTATTTGTGTATTCTAAACTACAACCACAAAAACCGTAAATGAGAAATTATATTGTAGGTATAATACAACTGTATATAATGTTCTTGGTTTTTCATAAAAACGAGATGTTTCTATTTGTGTATTCTAAACTACAACCACAAAAACCGTAAATGAGAAATTATATTGTAGGCATAATACAACTGTATATAATGGTCTTGGTTTTTCAAAAAAACGAGATGTTTCTATTTGTGTATTCTAAACTACAACCACAAAAATCGTAAATGAGACATTATATTGTAGGCATAATACAACTGTATATAATGTTCTTGGTTTTTCAAAAAAACGAGATGTTTCTATTTGTGTATTCTAAACTACTACCACAAAAACCAAAAAATGAGAAATTACATTGTAGGCATAATACAACTGTAGGCTATATAAAGTTCTTGGTTTTTCAAAAAAACGAGATGTTTCTATTTGTGTATTCTAAACTACAACCACAAAAACCGTAAATGAGAAATTATATTGTAGGCATAATACAACTGTATATAATGTTCTTGGTTTTTCAAAAAACGAGATGTTTCTATTTGTGTATTCTAAACTACAACCACAAAAACCGTAAATGAGAAATTATATTGTAGGCATAATACAACTGTATATAATGGTCTTGGTTTTTCAAAAAAACGAGATGTTTCTATTTGTGTATTCTAAACTACAACCACAAAAACCAAAAAATGAGAAATTACATTGTAGGCATAATACAACTGTATATAATGTTCTTGGTTTTTCAAAAAACGAGATGTTTCTATTTGTGTATTCTAAACTACAACCACAAAAACCGTAAATGAGAAATTATATTGTAGGCATAATACAACTGTATATAATGGTCTTGGTTTTTCAAAAAAACGAGATGTTTCTATTTGTGTATTCTAAACTACAACCACAAAAACCGTAAATGAGAAATTATATTGTAGGCATAATACAACTGTATATAATGGTCTTGGTTTTTCAAAAAAAAACGAGATGTTTCTATTTGTGTATTCTAAACTACTACCACAAAAACCAAAAAATGAGACATTATATTGTAGGCATAATACAACTGTATATAATGGTCATGGTTTTAAAAAAAAAACGATATGTTTCTATTTGTGTATTCTAAACTACAACCACAAAAATCGTAAATGAGACATTATATTGTAGGCATAATACAACTGTATATAATGGTCTTGGTTTTTCAAAAAAAAACGAGATGTTTCTATTTGTGTATTCTAAACTACTACCACAAAAATCGTAAATGAGACATTATATTGTAGGCATAATACAACTGTATATAATGGTCTTGGTTTTTCAAAAAAACCAGATGTTTCTATTTGTGTATTCTAAACTACTACCACAAAAATCGTAAATGAGAAATTATATTGTAGGCATAATACAACTGTATATAATGGTCTTGGTTTTTCAAAAAAACCAGATGTTTCTATTTGTGTATTCTAAACTACTACCACAAAAATCGTAAATGAGACATTATATTGTAGGCATAATACAACTGTATATAATGTTCTTGGTTTTTCAAAAAACCAGATGTTTCTATTTGTGTATTCTAAACTACTACCACAAAAATCGTAAATGAGAAATTATATTGTAGGCATAATACAACTGTATATAATGGTCTTGGTTTTTCAAAAAAACCAGATGTTTCTATTTGTGTATTCTAAACTACTACCACAAAAATCGTAAATGAGACATTATATTGTAGGCATAATACAACTGTATATAATGTTCTTGGTTTTTCAAAAAACCAGATGTTTCTATTTGTGTATTCTAAACTACTACCACAAAAATCGTAAATGAGAAATTATATTGTAGGCATAATACAACTGTATATAATGGTCTTGGTTTTTCAAAAAAACCAGATGTTTCTATTTGTGTATTCTAAACTACTACCACAAAAATCGTAAATGAGAAATTATATTGTAGGCATAATACAACTGTATATAATGTTCTTGGTTTTTCAAAAAACGAGATGTTTCTATTTGTGTATTCTAAACTACTACCACAAAAACCGTAAATGAGAAATTATATTGTAGGCATAATACAACTGTATATAATGGTCTTGGTTTTTCAAAAAAACGAGATGTTTCTATTTGTGTATTTTAACTACTACCACAAAAATCGTAAATGAGACATTATATTGTAGGCATAATACAACTGTATATAATGGTCTTAGTTTTTCAAAAAAACGAGATGTTTCTATTTGTGTATTCTAAACTACTACCACAAAAATCGTAAATGAGAAATTATATTGTAGGCATAATACAACTGTACATAATGTCTTGGTTTTTCAAAAAACGAGATGTTTCTATTTGTGTATTCTAAACTACTACCACAAAAACCGTAAATGAGAAATTATATTGTAGGCATAATACAACTGTATATAATGGTCTTGGTTTTTCAAAAAACGAGATGTTTCTATTTGTGTATTCTAAACTACTACCACAAAAACCGTAAATGAGAAATTATATTGTAGGCATAATACAACTGTATATAATGGTCATGGTTTTTCAAAAAACGAGATGTTTCTATTTGTGTATTCTAAACTACTACCACAAAAACCGTAAATGAGAAATTATATTGTAGGCATAATACAACTGTATATAATGGTCTTGGTTTTTCAAAAAACGAGATGTTTCTATTTGTGTATTCTAAACTACTACCACAAAAATCGTAAATGAGAAATTATATTGTAGGCATAATACAACTGTACATAATGTCTTGGTTTTTCAAAAAACGAGATGTTTCTATTTGTGTATTCTAAACTACTACCACAAAAACCGTAAATGAGAAATTATATTGTAGGCATAATACAACTGTATATAATGGTCTTGGTTTTTCAAAAAACGAGATGTTTCTATTTGTGTATTCTAAACTACTACCACAAAAACCGTAAATGAGAAATTATATTGTAGGCATAATACAACTGTATATAATGGTCTTGGTTTTTCAAAAAAACGAGATGTTTCTATTTGTGTATTCTAAACTACTACAACAAAAACCGTAAATGAGAAATTATATTTTAAGCGTTAATTTTAACCACTTTACGCCAAACCAGAAACAGGATGTTTTCAGTTTGGATATACTAAATAAATAACTATCACGATTGTATTATAGGCTTAAATACAAGCCTACCAACAAACTTTAAGGTAATTTGATTCTTTTTATAATGTTGATAGTTGCCAGGTTCTGCCATTATTCTTCGCTATGCCCACAACCAAATCCAAGGTTTTAATCAGTTTATCGTCCTGGTGGTCACAATAAAAATCGACCTTAATACTTTAAAAAATCTCTCGGTTCAGTGACAAGAACATAAAATAAACATGCGGTCAAACCTGTTTACACTTGATATAGTTTAACTCTTGGCTTTTATAGTTTAATAGCTAAGTTTTATACCCTTGAAGCAACTTCGATGTTGAGAGATTTTGATTGATTGTAGGTTATAACTTGACCGCAAAAACGGAGATGGTAAATCTTGTTGTTGATCTGACGAGTTTTGCCAGTTTCAAGAATTTCACTTCCTGATTGCAACTCGACCAAATTAAAGTTTTATGCGCACCTGTCTTTTACTGTTAGAGTAAACGGGATGGGTTTTGTATTACGGGAATTAATTCACAGGCTTCGTTTTGGGATTTATAAAACTTCTATACAGAGTGTTCCTGAAATTCGTGTGGGAGTGGATTTCTTTTATAAAATAAACGTCGCAAAAACAATACACAGACTTTCTCAATCGCGCATCCTCAAAATCAAATAAAACGACGCAAAATTAATTGTTACCAACGAGTTAGGTAGTTGTTAGTCAGGAAGTGAAAATGAACTATGAACACTGTTTAAAAAAAAAAAAAAAAAAAAATCTAAATCATCCTTTGTTTGTGCCCTAACGCGTCTGTAGCGTAATGCGTATTTGAATAGAATCGAGTTTTTACATCCAAAGAGAATGGTTACGTATAGCTACGAGATAGATTCACTGACAAGAGCGTAGCGAGTGAAGGCCGTTAGGGTCTAGTGATCTACACAATTACGAGGTTCAAAATACTTACCTATCCGGGTAAAACCTCTTGATCTACCAATACAATTTAAAATATCTTCAAGGGCCTAGAAACCCTGTGCGCTATTTAGAGGATCTGCTTGTATTAATTTCTATCGTGGGACTGAGTAAGCACTGAGTTCAACTTCTTTGAAAAAGTGATGATAACCGAAAGGTTTTTCCCCTTTAAACAATAAGGGGGGGTGGTTCAAATGTTGTGGATAACGTTCTTATTTCACTAATGAGAAGTTGGGGGTTCAATCCCAATAGGCGCTGAAACGTTTACGGTGTTGGTCCATCATCGTGAGGGGTTACCCGACTGAAAACCGTCTAGCATGGTTGAACTGTAACGCAACGGAATTTCGATTAGCGTTAGTCCTTTCTCTTTGTTTCTTGTTGTCGAAAAACCTTTTCGTTTCAACATCGTTTTATAAAAATAAAAGAGAAAAACATAAAATAAAGGCTTCTAGCTGTTGAATACTCCAATAGCTTCAAGGTCGGGAGAGAACATAAGATGTCAGAGAGGTATCTAAACCGAGACTAGTTGATAAAACGTGTATATCCAGCTGTCCTTCTGGATTGTCAAGCACGTGGGAACTTACTTTACCAACACCCTGTATAAGCGTGAAAGAATGTACAAGGAGAGTTTTAAGACCGATGACTAACTGAAAAGAATGATTGATTTGTATTTCAAAGATTACTTCACCCTTATCAATCTTTATATACGCGCTGTTATCAGTGAATTTAACCATTGACGCACATCAAGTTACTAATTTTAAATTCCTAGATTAAATTAAGATTTTCTTTTTTTTTATGAATTAGATATTTAATAACCCTTTTGACCAATATATCCAAATATAACACTATTGTAAAAACATGTGAAGCAAACTTGCGTAAAATTGAGTCGTTTATTACTTAACCTCAATTTGGTTTTATGTGTGACCTAAGACTACAGATCTAGCTTGGTACTTTGAGATTGTCAAGCCCGAACTCACTTATTTTGACTGTAAAACCCTGCAGAGACAGACAGACTACATTTCGTAAACCATTTTTTGGACTCAATGAGCATCATACTGGTATTTCTGCGCAAACTCAATGTCGACTATTTTTTACAAATTGCATAATTTACAAAAGTAAGTTGTAGCCTATATGTTTGTACTACTCTTTTTTTAAGGCAAAAAACGAGTTTCCACCAATACCACCAATACAAAGATAAATAAACAAATAACATATCTCCATGGCAATCGCAACAATGGCATCTATTGTCAGCTGTTTTGAATCCCCCCAGAGCTTTTGTACAGATTTGTATTTATACTTTAAAAAATGTGTAATGTTAAATTAGAATGGTAAAGGTTCTGTACCTAATATCAATTAGATCTACTTAATTATTAAATTCTTGTTCTCTTTCAGAATATCTGAATTTTATCGCAAGATCTCCAAACCGTTAATACCCCTGACTCACATACCTTCACATACATCATTATGTTATCTTGTTAATTTAAAATCATTATCAAAAACGAATCCCATGTTCATAAATCATAACAATATACAGTTTAATGATATTAACGCCCCAGTCATTTGTCAGCAATCTCGCCGCTAAATTAAAACTCCTCCAATAGTTGTTGCGGCGTGAGTAAACATGGCCATCACGACCGCATCACAATCTTTCATCTTTTATATGAAGAAGAAGAAGAAGAAAATAAAATATGTGGTAAGATGTTCTTACTAGTCAATAATGGCCGATTTGTTGGAGCAGGTGGTAGTATTGTTTTTAAATTTTATCTATTTTTTTTTTTTAACAATTAATTATAACTTTTAATTAGTTACAACCATCTAGTGGCCCGAACAAAACGTACCATCCTCTCCAAAAATACTCGTTCGGGAGTTATCGGTAGAAAACGCCAACAAAAGTCCATGGAGCTGTTGTACTGAAAGACCAAATTTTATTGAACCGGGTGTACCGGTTACGTTTAATTTTTTGTAAAACTACAATCGATTTTTATTGTAGTTGCTATATAGACCTATTTTGGTTATGTCTCCAGATATTTTTTCTCTTCATTTTCAAGGTCGATAGATGAAATCAAGGACCCTTATAATTTCACGCGCGTGACTGTCCGTCAATATATCTGTAAACTGCAA
This sequence comes from Aphrophora alni, assembly GCA_963513935.1. Classification (NCBI taxonomy): domain Eukaryota; kingdom Metazoa; phylum Arthropoda; class Insecta; order Hemiptera; family Aphrophoridae; genus Aphrophora; species Aphrophora alni. Next base: position 12,003,861 of record OY740771.1, read on the forward strand.
CCCCTCTACACGGACAAAACGATTAATCCTGTCTATTTCAAACTTTGTTTTGTCCCATATATATTAAAAATATACTGGTAACCAAAAATAACCTTGGGGTGTGTAAGGGCAAAAACTATAATGTTTCGGTTATCAAATAAAACTAGAGGTTATTCTGATAAGAAAAAGTGTGTTAATTTGACGAAAAAAAATAATATGTTGGCGTTGGGCTAAATTTAAAATGTCAAATATATTCCCCCCCCCCTCCCGGGTTCTAAATCAAACACGGTGTGACCTAGAAATCTGAAAGCAATGTATTTAGATTTGAAATTAAATTGCAATGGAAAATCATATATTATAGTTTTTTTTAATGATGAATACAACTTAATGAGAAATGCGTAGGGTGTAAGTTTTAAGCAGTTTTTGTCAGATGTGAAACAAACAATTCAATAGTTATTAAAAAATGGGTTGAATTTTCACTAATTTCTCCTTGTTAGGGTCCGTAGGTAAAACTTATGACTCATAATTTCACCCGCGTGTCTTAAAAAATATCAACTTTACAAAAATCTGATCGTAAATCGTTTGGTTTTACCACACGCTCGACCCTTTTAGTTTCTTTTCTAGATCCACTGAAAATTAAAATAAACCCTACAATATTTACTCTAATCATAGACGCCAGAAACTTGTACATTATTCTGGAAGATTATTATATGTACTTAAACCAGTGTCGCCAACACAACCAAGATTTTGAAACTCTAAATAAATGTTAGCAGACTAAGTTACACTGACAACGCAAACAGTAAGTACTGATAAGGTGATAAGCAAAGCGTATCAGCAGAGTGCCGTTGTAAATTAGACTTGTCAACTATATTTAATGTTTTTATCTTTATCGAGTGTGTTCCAACTCTAATACGTCCCTGCTTTAGTTAGATTTAGAACCTACCGAGCCAGATATTCTTCTCATTGTTATCAAAGCATTGCGTCATATCAACAGACATTTAGTTATATAATTGGTTACTTTCCTTGTGTAATACGAAGAAAGACTTTGTTGGTAAACCCAGTTTTGTATTACTACTAATAGTTCATAGTTTTGTCCTCATTATAATTTGAAAAAGGAAGAAGAAGCACTTTTTTATCAGAGTTTTTGAATAAACTCCGCTTGAAATATCAAAGGAAATAGTTATTTGTGTATTAAGGGTGTAAAGTTTATATGGTCGCACGAGAGGAAAAGCTGACGCCTAAACCGTACGTTTAGCGTACGCAAAAGCTGACGCCTAAAGCGTACGTTTAACGTACGTAAAAGCTGACGTCTAAACCGTAAGTTTAACGTACGTAAAAGCTGACGCATAAACCGTACGTCACGTCTAAACCGTAAGTTTAGCGTACGTAAAAGCTGACGCCTAAACCGTACGTTTAGCGTACGTAAAAGCTGACGTCTAAACCGTACGTTTAGCGTACGTAAAAGCTGACGTCTAAACCGTAGTTTAGTGTACGTAAAAGCTGACGCCTAAACCGTACGTTTAGCGTACGTAAAAGCTGACGTCTAAACCGTAGTTTAGTGTACGTAAAAGCTGACGTCTAAACCGTACGTTTAGCGTACGTAAAAGCTGACGTCTAAACCGTAGTTTAGTGTACGTAAAAGCTGACGCCTAAACCGTACGTTTAGCGTACGTAAAAGCTGACGTCTAAACCGTAGTTTAGTGTACGTAAAAGCTGACGTCTAAACCGTAAGTTTAGCGTACGTAAAAGCTAACGCCTAAACCGCACTTTTAGCGTACGTAAAAGCTGACGCCTAAACCGTACGTAAAGGCTGACGCCTAAACCGTACTTTTAGCGTACGTAAAAGCTGACGCCTAAACCGTACTTTTAGCGTACGTAAAATCTGACGCCTAAACCGTACTTTTAGCGTACGTAAAATCTGACGCCTAAACCGTACTTTTAGCGTACGTAAAAGCTGACGGCTAAGGCGACACATATACCTTACAACCGTAGTACACACAAATGTTTTCAGAGGTTGTGCATTAATTACAATTTTCAAACGTACAGTATCCTCAAGGTAGGAATGTGTCTGGGGTGGAGAGGAAAAGAGGAGCCCTCAACACTTTGGTTGTTGCGTTTGCTTTCAGCGGTACAACCCCAATAAAAATATATATACCTCAAATGCTTCTATGTAAACGCCTAACCTACTTTCGTTTCTTTTATCGGTGTAAATAAGAATAACACGTCTACAAAATTAAAATTTTAAGAATTAAGTGTAGCTAAGCAGTAATTTGTATACCTAGTTTTCTTGTAATGTGTTGTACCGTCAAGTCGGGCTAAGGAAACAGATAGAAGGGAGGACACGCCCATTACACCAGACATACTCCTAGTCTTAGTTCACTGTACATCAATCACGTGATTTAACGATACGGTGATCATATATCTCTGATTCAGGAACTATGTCCCAGCATCCTGGAATCTTCCTAGAAAGATCCGGACAATGTAATGATAGTTCGATTTAGGTAATAAATTATAGACTAGTGCTTAAATAACGTAGAGAGTCGTTCCATTGTGCAGGTTTAATTCAAATAATATTAAACAGTAAATAGTTTAATATAATGCCAGTTTGTTAGTGTAGAATGTAAACAGAGTCTAACACACGACTTCGACTTTTACCCGCCCTAGAACGAGAGCTTGAAATGATCGAACTGCAGGTCTTACTTTGCATCAGAGTAAAACACCCTGCAGTACTTAAAACTTTTTTTGCCCCAAACGAGGAAGCAAGGTTGTGGTTTTACATAACGTTGCAGATACTTTTCATGAAAGTGTCCAAAAACTTAATGGCGACAGTGTCATCGGATGGAGCTGCAAATGAGTATTTTCACTTGTCCAAAAACTAGGAAGGGGGAAATTATTGTTTTCTTCCACTGAAAATTAAAGAACTCGAGAAAAGGTTCTCGTAGACAGATTGTGACTTACGAGTTATTGAAACGGACATCAACTAGATTTTACGAAAACTTCATTACTTAGATCTGTGAAAAACTAGCCTAGAGAGTCTACAACAACCGGAAATGTGAGGAACCCAAGTAAGAGGTTTTGGAAAAAAGCTAATCATTATTTGAAAACGTTTTGCCGGTCACTACATCACCGGGGGAATCATATCTTACTGCTGATCGCTTTACCGAGTTAGCTAAGCTTACATTAACAACAAAGCAGAAATGGTTATCTCTTTTCAAGGATTTAAATAAACAAGAGATAATTATTCCAAATATAAGAAATAGGTCCGAGTTCGTACTATCCCTTCCAGGAAGCAATGAATCTAATGAAAGAGCTTTATCTATCATCAACAGCTTCATGGAAAAGGTATCAGTGACCATAAGCTGTGTCAAAGCTCTCTTGATAATTCAAATGAATTTGGCTGAGTCAAGTATCGAAATTTATGAAAAAATAAAGAAGAACAAAGCACAGATACATAATCTTATCTTCTACTGACAATAACAACTGAGCAAACCATCAACGTTGGCCTCTTATAATACATACTGCCTAAACTGTTTAGCAATACTGTTTAAAATGGCTGCCATTTTGATATTTCAATTCATTTTTCAATAGGTTCTATACGAGTACACCCCTATACCAAATTGAATGTTCCTGTCGTAGTTTTTGTGGCTCCGATCGTGCTTGCGAACAGTCAACGATGACGATTATAAAATTACTTTTTTCGGTTTCCTGTAACCATGTAATGTGAAGATCAATCAAACTTGCTCTATACTACGTATACTGCATTATATACGTAAGTAATAATCTCATTTAAACTTTAGGTGAAAACTTCTCACTTGAAATTCTAAAAAAATATCTAAATCAGTTTATTGTTAGACCACCTATCCTGCTCAGCTACTGTTAGATTACTTTCCAAACACAAATGTAGAAATGATCGTCTGGTTTGTATGAAGTCGTTGTGAGGGTTATGTATATGCTAATTCAGTGCTGGCTAGATCGGTAGGCGACACAGTTTCTTCGGTCCATACCAGTCGACATTGATTGGTTATTTTACATATCTGAATCAGAACTTAAACATTTTGCTGTGACTGATAGTGTTATCAAAGTGTTCGTGACGAACGGAACTCGCTATGAAATTGACATAACGCTCATTATTATGGAAAAGTTCGCTTCGATTAAATCCAGTTTAGTATTTAAAACTTGACAACGTAATTTGTAAAATAAAATCTAGATTTTGCCATCTTCTTTATGTCTAACTAACCTAACATTTAAAAATGTTGGTGATATTTTAAAATTATTTTATATATATATATATATATATATATATATATATATATATATATATATATATATGTAATAATTCTTTGGTCTATTCAAGAAGAGGACAGCCACTAAAATAGTGGCGCCCAGAAGGTTTCCTACCCTAACCTAACCAACTTTATACATAATATATAAATAAACACTTTATTATTCTGAAGCACAATATGAATTGATGTCTTTCTAGATGATGTTCCTACGGCGCCACATGAATTCACATAAGTTGGAATATAACAAATTATTTATGAGATTTTTCAGAATTTGTAGGTTAAGAATGCAGTAAACAGTAATGTTCTTCATTGTGAAATTAAGTTCGCTTTCTTAAATGACTGATAAACGCGTAAAAATTTTTCAACAAAACTTGTAGAGAATTTAATTTTGACTTGAAGTAGAAGGACAAATTTTGGAAATTGTCCTGGAATTTTGGAATTGTCCATCCTTGTTCCTACGGCGCCACATGAATTCACATAAGCAGGAATCTAACAAATCTCTAGTGGTTCCTCATTCTTTCTGTTCCTGGTAAAATACTGTCCTTAATACACGCCAACAACGTTTCATGTGAGGTTCTGTTTGTTTTATTTATGTCAATAGAAAATTGTTTAGGAGTGGGGGGTCCTCTTCTTAAACAGACGCTAAACTTTAAATTTTCTCAAAGTAAACAAATTTTTGTTTTTAAAAACAAACTATTTCGTTTGCTCATTATTCTTTCGTTTATTCTTAATGAACCACGTCTCTAGAGCTTATAGTCAGTACTGGTCTGTCAAGGTATCCTGAATCTAAAACTGTCTTCATCTAGTCTCTAGATCCTTCTCGTCTTTCCCCCCTCTGTTTTGATCAACTCTTATTCTCTTTGATCCTGACACTATTAGAGTATTTGAGAGCTACGTGTCTGTTATTCTTCCTAAGGCGATGATGACCAAAAAGTTTTTCGTCTTTGTATAGCTACTAAAAAAGATACTCTTTGGACATTAAATGCAAGATGTTGGTTCAGTTTACGTGACCATAACCGTTGAATATGATGTGAAAAAAGTAAGCGGACTTGAGGTCGAAAAGATTAAAAAGATCGAGGTTTGAAATCACACGGATTTATAAAAACAAGAAAATTCGCGTCGTTTCAAGTCAGCGTATCAGATTCACGTCGCGTATTCGTAACACATAGGGCTAGTTGTTTTCTAAAACTTGACGCTGATAAGATTGATTCTAATGATTATATATTATTTATTTTAACGCTTTTATAAATAGATAAAATTTACGATTGTAGTTAACTTATTTATTTTATAAATATTTTCTCCAAAAGATAAAGAAAACATTTTCTATTTTTAGTTAGACCAGCAATTTTATTATAAACGTTACACAAATTCACTTACTTTTTAAAACATTTATACAGAAAACTAAAACCTAAAAAAAAAGTATTCTTAATTATCTACCCTAAAATTCTAAATTCGAGAGTTGTCGATCAAAGGGAAAATGAAATATTGATGCCGTCTTAACCTAACTTTTTTTTCCGAGGCGAAAGTGGAAAGCTCTACTAACCCACTCCAAGGGACGGTACCTTAAAAAAATGTGGAACTGGCATCCGCCAAAACCACCTTCCCCTCATTCTTCTAATGTCACGCCTGAGAACGTTTAATAAACGTCGCCACTTATTGTCTTTCTATATTAGACGTTGTTCTGTCTCTTTTTGTCTGAGGATGGATGTAAGATACTTTGACACCGCACTCCAGTTGTGCCAACTATCCACCATAGCGGAATTAAGTTCCGCGTCGAGCATTAACCCAAGTTCCTTCACAACTTCCTTCCTATCAGTCTCTACCTCTGGGAAAGGTAGACCGTATGTTCCACTGTAGATCTCTCTTCACAGTAGCAGTATTTCGAATTGTCCTTAATCTTAAAACGATAAGACTCACCGAAATCTCCATGACCGGTAAGCGCCTGAGTGAGATAGTAATTTATTTCACCGTGTCTCAACCACACTCGTAGATTGGGGATCAGGTTTCTGGTCCAGTTAGAGAAAGCATCTTTACTTCATCCATCTCAACTACCATTACACAATGGTAGTATTTTATTACCATTACCATTACTCAATGGTCTTTATCTAGTATTTTTGTATAAGAACCTTCTGCCATTCTTGGATCTCGCTCTTTCACCAGCAAAACAACCACAGCATCTATCGGGGGAAACTCCATACAAAACAACCGCAGCATCTGTCCCAACCATCCTGTATGCATCGATTGTCTTAAGAGCAATCTTCTGTATTTTGCATATCTCAGTGCTCACTTCCATATTGAGGCATCCTACAACACTATAGAATAATAAACAGCGTACATAAGAACTTTCCTCTCAATGCCACAGGGACCATCAACTTTTCTGAGCACACACTCCAACTAGCTTACCACTTTCCCAACTCCACCACAATATATTTTACATGTTGGCCATTCTTATATTCTCAGCAAAAGTGATGCCCAGATTTTTCAATGTCGCTGATGCTGTGATTTCAGAGTTTCCTACCAATAGCTCCAGTTTCCTCACCAACTTCGGTTTTTTATCTTCCATCCACTTCCAGGTGATCGTAATGGATTCGTCCAACACCGCCTCCAGGTCCATTCTATTTTTCCCCTCTGCCACAACCACCAGATCCATTCTATTTTTCCTATCTTGCCACAACTACCAGATCAATTATATTTTTCCCTCTTGCCACAACCACCAGATCCATTCTATTTTTCCCCTCTTGCCACAACCACCAGATCCATTCTATTTTTCCCTCTTGCTACAACCACCAGATCCATTCTATTTTCCCCCTCTTACCACAACCACCAGATCCATTCTATTTTTCCCCCTTACCACAACCACCAGATCCATTCTATTTTTCCCTCTTGCCACAACCACCAGATCCATTCTATTTCCCCCCTCTTGCCACAACCACCACATCCATTCTATTTTTCTCTCTTGCCACAACCACCAGATCCATTCTATTTCCCCCCTCTTATCACAACCACCAGATCCATTCTATTTTTCTCCTCTTACCACAACCACCAGATCCATTTTATTTTTCCCTCTTGCCACAACCACCAGATCCATTCTATTTCCCCCCTCTTGCCACAACCACCAGATCCATTCTATTTTCCCCCTTGCCACAACCACCAGATCCATTCTATTTCCCCCCTCTTGCCACAACCACCAGATCCATAATATTTTTCTCCTCTTGCCACAACGACCAGATCCATTCTATTTTCCCCCTCTTGCCACAACCACCAGATCATTCTATTTTTCCCCTCTTACCACAACCACCAGATCCATTCTATTTTTTCCCTTGCCACAACCACCAGATCCATTCTATTTTTCCCCTCTTTCCACAGCCACCAGATCCATTCTATTTCCCCCTTGCCACAACCACCAGATCCATTCTATTTTTTCCCTTGCCACAACCACCAGATCCATTATATTTTTCCCCTCTTGCCACAACCACCAGATCCATTCTATTTTTCCCCTCTTGCCACAACCACCAGATCCATTCTATTTTTTCCTCTTTCCACAACCACTAGTTCCATTCTATGTTTCCCCTCTTACCACAACCACCAGATCATCGGCATACCCAATGAGATCGATACCTTCCGGTAGCTCCAACATAGTATAAGTTCCAAACGAGGTTGTTTTTAGTCCTATTATAAACCTTATTTAGAAGTACAAACACTAGTTTCATACTCTGAATGGTGATTTTTTTCAAAGAAGAATTCCATAGTTCAAATGAGGATGCACCAAGAAGTACCCTATTAAAAGGAAATACAATTTTAAATTCCTCATCGGAAATATGAATGGACTTATTTTCCCACCAATACTGTTTTGTGAACAATCCAGATCAATTTATTATCAATTAAAGATCAATTTTCAGGCCAGTTTCAAAGAAAATTACAGTTCTGAAGTAATTTCAAAAGTTATTTTGGTTTCAGAATTTTTAAATCAAAGGGTTATGCACATCTAGAGACTGAGATTTATAGAATGACATCTTAAATAATAATAAAATTTGTAGAAAGTGTTTTGAATGAATACAAAATGCAATCATTGAATATTTTTATATGTATAGGGTGTTTCAAAAATTGTTCCAAAACTTCAGGAGCGTATTCCTCAGATCAAAATCAATGAACAAATTTATTTAAACATTATTTCCTAAAATGTGAAGTATTCTAACTGAAGTATTCTAGCCGCCTTTCAAAAAAAATCATATTTTTAACAGTAAATGATATAGAGTTGAAATTTTGTGTTATAAAGATCAAATTCAATAAAAATATTCAGCCAATTCCTCTTATTCTTTTCAAAATGGCTGCTATTAAACTTGTTTAATATCTCAAAATCCGTTAATTTTACATTTTTTAACAATAAACAAAACTTTTTTCATTATTTCTGCAGCTTAAATGGTAACTGTGTTATCGACAAAAACTGAAAAAAATAATTCTTTGTAATAGTCTACAACAACCAAGATTAGCCTAGAACTAAAATTATTGTTTGATTTCTGAAAATTTGTATCCCTAAATCCCAATATTAAGCCTAATACGTAACAATTAATATCTATTGTTTCTTGTAAATATTTTGTAAAATTAACGGTTATCGAGATATTCCACGTCATAAATTTTAAATAGCCGACATTTTGCTAATGAGTAAAGAAAATCTGTTGATTATTGTAAGCAAAATTTAATTCTATATTATTACACTATTAAAAAGATATGATTTTTTGTTCAAATTACAAAATGGATAGAAAACAAATCATTTTAGTACATGTTCAAATCAACTTTTTCATTGGTTTTCATCTGAGGAATATTGTTTCGAAGTTTTGGAACGATTTTTGAAAACACTCTGTATATAAATTTGTTACAGGATGATTGGAAATGCGAATTTATACCATTAACCAAACAGAAAATAAATCTGTAAGTTTTCAATCTAAGCCAGTAGTTAGGGAATTTAAATGTTGTGACGTCTCTCTCCAAATTACCACAGAAACAGCATCTCATCACATCTCATACTTTCCATCAGTTTTATAGTCATTGTTTTGATTTATTGGGTTCTCTTTCAACTCAAGATAAGAGGGAGTTAACATATAACCGAAGGCGTCGATTCAGTCTACAACTTCAATAATTTACGTAAACAGCTGTTGTAAGTAGGTTATAACAAGCGATCCTAAAGAAGATAATTTTATATAATGTTGTTTTATTAATAGAACATTTTTTTTTTTTTTGTATATATAAAGTTTCAAATTGTTACTTGATGTGGGGAAGGGGGATTATATAATTGCGTCATAGCTTTATGAGGGTAGTTTACCTCTGTAACCCTATGACCATTTTCTCGTGAGAACTATTGGTCATAGCCGTAATTCACTTTATGAAGAACTTTATTTTTTTATAGAATTTATAAACCTTTATATACTTTTTTTTCAGTGGGATCAAAACTATGACCAGAATTTAATAAATAAGTTGGACTTTGTAAGTTTTAGTTCATAGTTGTCTGAAGATGCTGAATTGAGAAACAGCTGTCACTATATATGTTGATTTGTAAAGTTTTACATGTGATTTATTGTTTACAGTAATATGGTATTTCACCAAGTAGGCTACCGACTGTGCTTACACTTAATATATTTTAAAGTTTTATTAGATTTCAATAAACATATCATCCTCCCGAGCTATTTAAGAAACCCATAGAAGACCTTCGGATCAGCAACCGGTATTCAATCACTGGAACCCATAGAAGACCTTCGAATCAGCAACCGGTAATCAATCACTGGAACCCATAGAAGACCTTCGGATCAGCAACCGGTATTCAATCACTGGATGTGAAGAAAGTTCTAGACTTTTCAGTTATGATCGCAGTATTCCATTAACTACCTATCGTAGTACAGTCTTGTAGTGAACCATTACATAACGCCCGCACCTGGAGGCCTTTAAAATCCTCTCAGAATAGATTATCCCAATCAACATTTCACTCGAAATATTCACCTCCCTACAAATCCTAATTGTTTCCCATTTTTTTTTAATTGATCCCTTCTTTTACTATCTATTTAATTATATTTTTTTCGTTCCCAAACATTTAAAAATAATTTCTTTTCTCGTCGAACGTGTTAAGCCATGATAAAGTTGTTGTGTGTGTGGCCACATATCTAATTGATTCTTAGAGGGATAACGTTCATTATAATCCGATCCGATCCAATTGCCACCCCGCGGCCCTCCGTATCACTTTGTCTGATCACTAACTTCTTAATGAGTTCCACGAAGTCGGGTTTGGATCGCGATAACCGCCTAATTGCGTTTCTACATTGATAGCATAGCTTATCGCTATATCCACCTGACTTGGAAATACATTTGGAATTTGTACCTGCATCGATTGCCATGTTATGCGTTATGAATATATTAATTCAGTACGATAGCAATAATATATATACTTATTTCCTCTTATTTGTGTTTGTTTTTATTACAAGTCAGTTTAGGGGTTGGAGGGGGGGGAGTATTTTAATAATTACTGCTCATTTTGGAAAGTTTCATTTTAGTTATACCATATTAGAAGAAGCACATATTCCAAAATTAAAAGTAGTAATGCAACCTTAGAATAGTGGGGGGGGGGTATAATTTGTTTAAACACCAGCGCCTTAAATATTTTAAACGGTAGCCATTTTGAAAAAAAAATTGTACACGTGTAAAAATGTTAAATAAAATATGCATATACCAAATCTAAACTCCATATCTTATCTATTTCCAAAGTTATAACTTTTTTTCTAAAAACAAAAGGAAATTTCCGGACACTCTGTGTATTGTACAGGGTGTAAAAAAGTCCCGGGACAATTAAATAACTTTTAAACTGAAAAAGGTGAAACTTTATACATGTTTTTTGGTGTTAAACAACTATATTTTGACGTTACAAGGTAATTTTACCTCGCTCCAAAATTAGGTTATTAAACGAACTCAACATTTTCAAAAAGTCCCACGTAATCTTCATTTTAAAGTTCTTGTTTACTGTAAAATAACTGCGCAAACTAGAGGTCGCTATCAAAATCAAATACAAAATGGCGGTTAAATTTTTAAAAAATGTAATTCACTTTCAGAATACAATCTAAGGAACATAATCTAGTGACAAATTATTACAGCAAACACTTTACTCAAGTTCGACCTGGAAGTTGCGTTAATTTTGTCTCAAAATTAATTTTTATTTTACAGCTGGCGAAGAAGAAGAATGGGGAAGCGAAGGTGAAGCAGAACGCAGCGGATCAGAAGTGATAAAACGAGCAAACACTCCGAGCGGTGAATCAAAGTCATCTCCACCACCAGTGACGTCACCGTCCAGCACGAGGGAAGAGTCATCGACGCCGAAACTTAGACTGAATACGAGCTTAGCGACCGACCCAGCTGTAAGACCTTTACAAGTTAAAGCGGAACCAGCGACGGGGAACTCGGCCGATGTTGAGTATTTACCGCCTACACTTCAAACAGGTAGTTGTTTGTTTAGGAACGCGGTAGCGTTCCGCGCTACCGTTTAATTTGTTTATTGTTTAGTTCATTTTAAATACAAAAATCAACATGACAGAATCGTAAATCATTATATACAAAACACTATTATATTATTATAAACAAAATAACAATACAATAAAAAAATAGTTTTTTTGGATTTAGACTATTATGTGCTCATGTTTCTTGTGGAAAATAAATAAGCTCCCCTTTACACATTTTTTCCGAAATTTATGAACAAATATTTAAAAAGATTATTAATAACTTGTATTTTTTTTTAAACAGCTTGTAACAAAATTTATCTTAAAACTTTTAGTGACAGCTGATCCTTTAGGTTTTTTGCAAGTTAATCCTGTACTGTAATGTTCTAATATTTACGATTTGCCACACTATTCTGGAATGTTATCCTTCTAATTTCTTCAAAATTGATCGAAATCAGTTCAGGCGATGATTTTGTGAAATTATTTATTTTATAACAACTCAACAGACGAGTATGTGTTGTTTATTTAAGGGAATTTTGAGGAAGAATGCATTCAATACATTTCTTAGGAGAAAAATTCCTGAATGATTTAGAGTGATATGTGTGTGTATGTGTATGCAGTGCTTTAAAACACAAAGGAATGGATTTAATAAAATTGTTATGTGGGTATATTATGGCCCAAATCTCTGATTTTTATCACTTTTTCAATAATTCAGAATTTGGGTCGTAAAACAAAAAACACGAAATTATAATTTCCTCAAAATCGGTTTTAACAATCAAATTTTGCAAAAATGAAAACCCCAATGACGCCAATAAATTATCCCCATCTCTCCAATAAAGTCGATTTGTGATTACTAGAAAAGTTATCAAAATCGTTTTAGCCGTTTAAAAAAAATTTGTAATTATGACTTTTTGTCTTATGGTAATATTGTTTGAATTTTTTACTTATTGTCTTTATTTATATAAGAACTTTTTTTTTACTTTGACTAATAGATTTTATACTGGCAACTTTTCTTTTCGTAGAGAAATTTAACTATTGACTCTTCCAACAACATTTCGTGCCTTCACATTGCATACCTTTCTTACATGTTTCAAAGACTTTTTTCTAGCATTGTAGACTCAGCGTCATTCTCCTTCGCTTTTTTTTGTATTTTCTCTCCATTTTATAAATCTCGCGTCCTTTCAAATTTGGCGCCTCTTCGGTTTTTTGTATCTTCTCCCGATTGTCACAGCCACAATCGTAATCACAATTGCACTTTTTTTCCTTTTAGTCCAATAAGAACACAGTATTTTCTAATTTCGTTCTATTTTATATATATTTAACTCTAATTTTAATCTATAATATATTTATTTACTATTATATTATTTCGTTTATCAATCCCCGTTAAATTACGTTTTTAAAACGTTAATTTCTCCTCAAAATTGGTGTCCATTTAAAAGGTATGTTATAGAATGAAATTTCTGTAATTGTTTTTCGGTTGCCTCACTATACAACTTCAAACGTAAAATTTTCAAAAAACAAAACGGAAAATAGGATAAAAGTGAAACAATATTAAAATTTTTAATACAATTATTCCATTTATATACATTTAAAAATCCTAAAATTTCACCAAGATATTGGTTAGGTTAGGTTTTACAATTTCACCAAGAAGTTGGTAAAAATCATATTTAAATATATTAGAAATGAAGTTACTATTATTTTTATGAAACGCCTGAAAAAAAAAGTTTAATTGACTGCGGTTTCTAAAAAGGGTTAATATCTCACTTCTGGCAACCTTACTTTTAGTGGGTCACTTATAATGAGTACGTTTAAGACAAATCCGATAAAACCTATCTTGAACCCTTTCTTCACGTAGTCTCAGATTAGATCAATCTGTTCCATCTTCCCTCTCGGGTCTCTCTTGACCAACCTCCTCCGACCCTGTATTTTATGCTCTTTCCTTCTTTTTTTTATAGGGCGATGACCAAGAGGTAAGGGAAAAAAACACGTGTAACAATTTACATCTTGTGTTATCTACTCATTATAATGTAGTTGTTTTTATTGTAGTTAATCTTTACATTTTGATTAGCCGAGATCAGTTCCCTGATGTTTCTCAGAAAATTAACAAGAATTGAATGGATTCAAGAATAATTGATCTTTGTCAATACAGAATAACAGGCAGAGTTTCACGTTTGTTATCCAAGTAATTTAGAACAGTTTACAGTTCATGACTCTTGGACACATAAAATTCCAACGCCCCTAAGAACTGTTAATCAAGTCTAAATGTATGTTTTATCCATTAAAACACCCACAGTACATTGTAATATAACTTAAATATCCTTGTCTATTAAACCTGACTTGATCCTGAAATATTATTCTAACGTTCGCACTTATATTAATGAGAGCAATTAACATCAACAGGAAAGCTATTTATATCCTAGTCAAGGGACTTCGCCATTTGCAATGTAACCTAACATTGAAATCCAGTTGTAATTGAACAAGTTCAGACTTGGCACATTCTACAAGAAAAAGTGAAAGTACAAAAAACATTTCTGTAAAGCTGAATGTGTTTAAAACAGGTATAGTGTTGGCGATCATACGCTGAGATACCGGACACATATTACCTACAACTGTTCTTGCTTATCTCTCTTTGTTTGTTCTTATCTCAGCTGTTTGTCAGGACATGACATTTCAGAAATATTTCATCAGATAAATTCAATAATCTGCTGTTCAATTAATGAACAGTTTCGAAACGTTTCCAACACAATCCAGCACCAACCTTGGTGGTTGTAAATCATTGGACATGTTCGATAAGTCCTGCCTTTTACATTCACTTCTCCCGCCTTCTCTGTCCCCCCCTCCCCCACCCTCCTCATAACCTTACCTTATTATTACAGATATAAGATTCTGAGTGGAAAGTAGAGGTTATTTATATAAAGAGTGTTTCAAAATACAGGTAACTGAAATGATTTAATATACAGGGTGTCTCTCACGAAGAGGTTGCTATTGATGTGCCGGATATAAGGTGGAAATCTACAAATTTGAAACTGCAGTTATATTACATAGATATCTAAAATAACTTCCTTTTAAACTCAATTGTTTATGTTTAATCAAAACAAAATGACGGATTACGAATAATCGTGTAATTTTTCCATCAACATTATTTTAGTTGCATTACAACATAAGAATGTGTGTAAATATTCAAATTGTTAATTTTATTGAAAAAACTATTAATTATCAATATAATGTGTTGAATTCATTTTGATTCAAAGTGATGTTCATCGACAGTTGTACACCGAAAGTAACGAAACAATAAAGCTAAAACCACAGGACTTAAGGTCCATAGGAATATAGGAAAGTAAGGAAACAATAAAGCTAAAACCACAGGACTTAAGGTCCGTAGGAATATAGGAAAGTAAGGAAACAATAAAGCTAAAACCACAGGACTTAAGGTCCATAGGAATATAGGAAAGTAAGGAAACAATAAAGCTAAAACCACAGGACTTAAGGTCCATAGGAATATAGGAAAGTAAGGAAACAATCAAGCTAAAACCACACGACTTAAGGTCCATAGGAATATAGGAAAGTAAGGAAACAATAAAGCTAAAACCACAGGACTTAAGGTCCGTAGGAATATAGGAAAGTAAGGAAACAATAAAGCTAAAACCACAGGACTTAAGGTCCATAGGAATATAGGAAAGTAAGGAAACAATAAAGCTAAAACCACAGGACTTAAGGTCCATAGGAATATAGGAGAGTAAGGAAACAATAAAGCTAAAACCACAGGACTTAAGGTCCATAGGAATATAGGAAAGTACGGAAACAATAAAGCTAAAACCACACGACTTAAGGTCCATAGGAATATAGGAAAGTAAGGAAACAATCAAGCTAAAACCACACGACTTAAGATCCATAGGAATATAGGAAAGTAAGGAAATAATAAAGCTAAAACCACAGGACTTAAGGTCCATAGGAATATAGGAAAGTAAGGAAACAATAAAACTAAAACCACACAACTTAAGGTCCATAGGAATATAGGAAAGTAAGGAAACAATCAAGCTAAAACCACACGACTTAAGATCCATAGGAATATAGGAAAGTAAGGAAACGATAAAACTAAAACCCCACGACTTAAGATCCATAGGAATATAGGAAAGTAAGGAAACAATAAAGCTAAAACCACACGACTTAAGGTTCGTAGGAATATAGGAAAGTAAGGAAACAATAAAACTAAAACCACACGACTTAAGATCCATAGGAATATAGGAAAGTAAGGAAACAATAAAGCTAAAACCACACGACTTAAGATCCATAGGAATATAGGAAAGTAAGGAAACAATAAAGCTAAAACCACACGACTTAAGATCCATAGGAATATAGGAAAGTAAGGAAACAATCAAGCTAAAACCACACGACTTAAGGTCCATAGGAATATAGGAAAGTAAGGAAACAATCAAGCTAAAACCACACGACTTAAGATCCATAGGAATATAGGAAAGTAAGGAAACAATAAAACTAAAACCACACGACTTAAGATCCATAGGAATATAGGAAAGTAAGGAAACAATAAAGCTAAAACCACACGACTTAAGATCCATAGGAATATAGGAAAGTACGGAAACAATAAAGCTAAAACCACACGACTTAAGGTCCATAGGAATATAGGAAAGTAAGGAAACAATCAAGCTAAAACCACACGACTTAAGATCCATAGGAATATAGGAAAGTAAGGAAACAATAAAGCTAAAACCACAGGACTTAAGGTCCATAGGAATATAGGAAAGTAAGGAAACAATAAAACTAAAACCACACGACTTAAGGTCCATAGGAATAAAGGAAAGTAAGGAAACAATCAAGCTAAAACCACACGACTTAAGATCCATAGGAATATAGGAAAGTAAGGAAACAATAAAACTAAAACCCCACGACTTAAGATCCATAGGAATATAGGAAAGTAAGGAAACAATAAAGCTAAAACCACGCGACTTAAGGTTCGTAGGAATATAGGAAAGTAAGGAAACAATAAAACTAAAACCACACGACTTAAGATCCATAGGAACATAGGAAAGTAAGGAAACGATAAAGCTAAAACCACACGACTTAAGATCCATAGGAATATAGGAAAGTAAGGAAACAATAAAGCTAAAACCACACGACTTAAGATCCATAGGAATATAGGAAAGTAAGGAAACAATAAAGCTAAAACCACACGACTTAAGGTTCGTAGGAATATAGGAAAGTAAGGAAACAATAAAACTAAAACCACACGACTTAAGGTCCATAGGAATATAGGAAAGTAACGAAACAATAAATCTAAAACCACACGACTTAAGGTCCATAGGAATATAGGAAAGTAAGGAAACAATAAAGCTTAAACCACAGGACTTAAGGTCCATAGAAATATAGGAAAGTAAGGAAACAATAAAACTAAAATCACACGACTTAAGGTCCATAGGAATATAGGAAAGTAGGAAAATATAAAGCTAAAACCACAGGACTTAAGGTCCAGAGGAATATAGGAAAGTAACGAAACAATAAATCTAAAACCACACGACTTAAGGTCCATAGGAATATAGGAAAGTAAGGAAACAATAAAGCCAAAAACCACAGGACTTAAGGTCCATAGGAATATAGGAAAGTAATGAAACAATAAAACTAAAATCACACGACTTAAGGTCCATAGGAATATAGGAAAGTAAGGAAACAATCAAGCTAAAACCACACGACTTAAGGTTCATAGGAATATAAGAAAGTAACGAAACAATCAAGCTAAAACCACACGACTTAAGGTCCATAGGAATATAGGAAAGTAAGGAAACAATCAAGCTAAAACCACACGACTTAAGGTTCATAGGAATATAGGAAAGTAAGGAAACAATAAAGCTAAAATCACACGACTTAAGGTCCATAGGAATATAGGAAAGTAAGGAAACAATCAAGCTAAAACCACACGACTTAAGGTCCATAGGAATATAGGAAAGTAACGAAACAATAAAGTTAAAACCACACGACTTAAGGTCCATAGGAATATAGGAAAGTAAGGAAACAATCAAGCTAAAACCACACGACTTAAGGTCCATAGGAATATAGGAAAGTAAGGAAACAATAAAACTAAAACCACACGACTTAAGGTCCATAGGAATATAGGAAAGTAAGGAAACAATAAAACTAAAATCACACGACTTAAGGTCCATAGAAATATAGGAAAGTAACGAAACAATAAAGCTAAAACCACAGGACTTAAGGTCCATAGGAATATAGGAAAGTAAGGAAACAATAAAACTAAAATCACACGACTTAAGGTCCATAGGAATATAGGAAAGTAAGGAAACAATAAAACTAAAATCACACGACTTAAGGTCCATAGGAATATAGGAAAGTAAGGAAACAATAAAACTAAAACCACACGACTTAAGGTCCATAGGAATATAGGAAAGTAAAGAAACAATAAAACTAAAATCACACGACTTAAGGTCCATAGGAATATAGGAAAGTAACGAAACAATAAAGCTAAAACCACAGGACTTAAGGTCCATAGGAATATAGGAAAGTAAGGAAACAATAAAACTAAAATCACACAACTTAAGGTCAATAGGAATATAGGAAAGTAAGGAAACAATAAAGCTAAAACCACAGGACTTTAGGTCAATAGGAATATAGGAAAGTAAGGAAACAATAAAGCTAAAACCACAGGACTTAAGGTTCATAGGAATATAGGAAAGTAAGGAAACAATAAAGCTAAAACCACACGACTTAAGGTTCGTAGGAATATAGGAAAGTAAGGAAACAATCAAGCTAAAACCACACGACTTAAGGTCCATAGGAATATAGGAAAATAAGGAAACAATAAAGCTAAAACCACACGACTTAAGGTCCATAGGAATATAGGAAAATAAGGAAACAATAAAGCTAAAACCACAGGACTTAAGGTTCATAGGAATATAGGAAAGTAAGGAAACAATAAAGCTAAAACCACACGACATAAGGTCCATAGGAATATAGGAAAATAACAAACAATAAAGCTAAAACCACAGGACTTAAGGTTCGTAGGAATATAGGAAAGTAAGGAAACAATAAAGCTAAAACCACAGGACTTAAGGTTCATATGAATATAGGAAAGTAAGGAAACAATAAAGCTAAAACCACAGGACTTAAGGTTCATATGAATATAGGAAAGTAAGGAAACAATAAAGCTAAAACCACAGGACTTAAGGTTCATATGAATATAGGAAAGTAAGGAAACAATAAAGCTAAAACCACAGGACTTAAGGTTCATATGAATATAGGAAAGTAAGGAAACAATCAAGCTAAAACCACACGACTTAAGATCCATAGGAATATAGGAAAGTAAGGACACAATAAAGCTAAAACCACAAGACTTAAGGTCCATAGGAATATAGGAATGTAAGGAAACAATAAAACTAAAATCACACGACTTAAGGTCCATAGGAATATAGGAAAGTAACGAAACAATAAAGCTAAAACCACAGGACTTAAGGTCCATAGGAATATAGGAAAGTAAGGAAACAATAAAACTAAAATCACACAACTTAAGGTCCATAGGAATATAGGAAAGTAACGAAACAATAAAGCTAAAACCACACGACTTAAGGTCCATAGGAATATAGGAAAGTAAGGAAACAATAAAACTAAAATCACACGACTTAAGGTCCATAGGAATATAGGAAAGTAACGAAACAATAAAGCTAAAACCACAGGACTTAAGGTCCATAGGAATATAGGAAAGTAAGGAAACAATAAAACTAAAATCACACAACTTAAGGTCCATAGGAATATAGGAAAGTAACGAAACAATAAAGCTAAAACCCCGTTTCTGTATACCCCATAATCTTATTTGACAAAACCCTATTCCCCCCAACAACATATTCCAAACATTTCAAATATTATCCTGTAGCCTAAATTGAAGAAAATATTTCGTTATTTGGGTTTAGAATTATGAATAAATATTTTTGGTAATTAAATCATTTTACTTACCTAGTATAAGAAGTAAACGTTAGATTTGGATAGGTTAGGTTAGGTTAGGTTAGGTTAGGTTTGATATGTTAGTTTAGATTGGCAGCTGCTTATATTTTTTAAAATCTAAATAACTCGCAAACTTAAAAAAAATTAAGCAACCACCATTTTGAAAAGGGTTATTGGATTAGGTTGGTTAATTCTTTCAAAATAATTCTTTACCTTATTAGATACTATGCTTAGTTTCAATTCAATCCGTCAAACTGTTCTGGAGATTAAAAAATGGTGAATATCTGGGAACTAGTTTGTAGGAACTTTTTCTTAGTTTTGATGTGGAAAACCACCTCAGGAAGTTTGGAAACACAATTTTGATACACCCTGTATAAATATTATTTAATATAATTTGTAGCCTAATATCTAAGAAGGCGTCTATGTTTGATTTTGTATTTTTTTATCGAACTGACATTTTTACCATTGAATATTTTTGTTAAGTTGGTATTTCGATTGTGGTTGGGTGTATAAGAAAGTTTGTGCAATACTTTTGCACCGTTTACTTAAATTGTACGCTCTATATACCGATTACATAGTTCATGGATCAGTTTTTGACCATATTGGAAAAAAGATAAATTCACTTCCAACTGGAGGGGCCTGTAGCGTTTACGCCTTACATGGGTGTAACTTAAGTTGCAGCACTAGAATTGAAGGCGTTTTGAGTTGCAATTTAAATTAAGGATATACACTTTCATTTTTGGAACACTTAATACTGTAGTTCATTTTGTATATTTTTTTTATTCAAGTAGGCCAACGTTCAACATTTTTTATGTTATCGCTTCTGTTGGACCCAAACATAATGGGAATTTCTTATTACAACTTTAAACCACTATAAAACTGGGGGGAAAAAATAATTAAATCTACTTTAGGAAAAATAAAAATATTGGGCACCCAGGTTTCATAACCTAACCTAACCTAACCTAACTACATACATAATATGTGAATACACACTTTATTGTTCAGGAACCCAATATTTTATAAATTGATGTCCTGCTAGATGTTGTCTAAGAGATCTTCATTCCTACGGTGCCACATGAATTCACATAACAAATCTCAACTGGTTCCACATTCTTACTGTTACTGTTAAAATATTGTCCTTTAATAAATCTCAACAATGTTTCAGCTGTTTTGTCAGGTCAGGTTCTGTCTGTTCTATGCATGTCAATAGAAAATTGTTTACGACTGGCGGTTTTCTTCTTGAACAGACCAAAATATTGTTCCATAAGACGAAAAAATCATGTTTTATGAATATTTGGGACATCCTGCTTATTATTTTGGCTCAGTGTGTAAAAGGATGGGGTTGATTTAAACAAAATTGTGTGTGTTTAAGATCTTCAATTTAATAAAAACCAGAGATGAAGATATTCTGATATTTTTTTGAGCACTGAATATTTAAATATGGTGTGTAGGATCACAATGTCAAATGAAGAATTAATAGTAAAATTGTATACAAATTGAGAACAATAATTTCATAAAATTTCAGATTTTAATATGTACAGTTATTATTAAATCAATTATAAACTATACAATAATATTTCAAGTGAAAAATATACGACCTAGACTGGGAATCGAACCCAGGACCTTTGGCTTTACGTGCCAATGCTCTACCAACTGAGCTATCCTAGTCGCTTCCCAGCACAGGGCGTAGACTTCTCACTTGACTTTATGTTTAATTGCTGCAATTTTGAGTTTTCAAATTAATTACCTTGCATTGAAATTAATTTTTACTCATTTTTCAGCCCTTACGCATGTAATAATATATTTTAAATAATTAAAATATTCAATAATAAACTGATTATACTTTTCTCTAAGGCAAAGAATTCATGAGGTTTAATTCAATGAGATTTATTTTTGACATAGTTTAAAAATTATGTTACGAAAACCATTTATTAAGTAATGTCCACTTAAATTGAATTAATTATCAAATCTATTGTATTTGTGATACTTGTAAACACATTAATCATACATCATATTTAACACTTAATTGATTATCTAATCTTCGGCTGACATTACTTATCGCAAAGTATTTTATTAGTTGTTACATTAAAAAGAGTGTATAGCCTAATCTCATCTTGATATTTACCTGGTTGACTTCCTAAATGACAGTAATTAAATTAATCTTTCCTTATCACACTTGTTGTTTATTCCACTATCTGTCATTTGCCTAGTGACTTGATAAAGGACTATAATTGCAGGTGATAGTTCTTTTTATCTCATCATGGTTATCATTTAAAATTTTCTTTTCTTTCATACAGCAATTGCAGCCGGACGATTCTTCTGTTTACCGCCTCTTCCAGCAGATGGTATTCCGGTTAGGACGAAAACAGAAGTAACAGAAAATAGACAAGGTTGGTTTTTTTTTAAATTAAACAAATCTAGAAATTATTTTACAACGAAAAAAAAGAATGTGTAGTGTGTAATGTGAGTTAATAATTTACATATTTTTTGTAAAATTAAATTTCTATTGTTTGTCTCACTTTGTAAACATTTATGCTTAATTAATTTGGAAGATACAATTTTGAGCATAGTGGACAGCGTCTTTGCTTTATGTACGAAAGGTTTAAAATTCAATTTCCATGGGAGCTCATAAAGTTACAGTGTTGATTTAGTATGAAGAAAAATTAGAGAGCTGCGACTAGTAGAAAATTCTGGTTGTGAAACTAGAATTATGGCAATATTAACTCTTATTAACCAAACAACACTCTGTTAAAGAAACCCACCTAGGCGGCTGTCTCATTTTTGATTTATTTAGCGCTAATTAATTTGAAAGATACAATTTTAAGCATACTGTTTGCTTTATTTTTAAGAGGTTTCAAATTCAGTTCTCATGAAGGCTCATAAATTTACAGTCTTGATTTAGTAACAAGTCAAATTTGGAGAGTTGAAATTGGTAGAAAATTCTGGTTGTGAAAACTAAAATTATGGTAATGGGAATTGTATTATATCACCACTCGACATACCACTCGACAAAAATGCACTCTAGTAGACCTCTACTTATATAATCTGGTAAAATTAAATCTTAATTAAGTGTATTATTTTGTAAATATTTAGGCATAATTAATTTGAAAGATACAATTTTGAGCTTAATGGATAGTGTCTGTTCAATGTACAAGAAGTTTAAAATTAAATACCCTTGAAGGCTCATAAAATTTAGTTGACTTAGTAGTAAATGATTTTGTGTGTCAGAGATAAATCTTAATTGTGTGTCAGAGAATTCTAGTTGAAAAAAACTAGAATTACGGCAATGGGAATGCTATTAAATAACGATACGACACCCTATTAAAAATCCTACAAATGGCTATTGCACCAAAAATTTGATATACAATTTCAATCAACGAAAATGAAAAGATTTCAACTAAGAATAGATGGTTTTTAAGTTTATTATATCCGGTTAAGTTTGATTGGTCTGCTTCCAACTGTGTAAACAACCGCAAAACTTCTACAAAATTAGCTGAGTTGACATTTCTCTCAATTTATTTTGAAATATTAACTTTAAAATTACATCTCATCAGCTCTACCAAAACAAGCCAAAAAAATTAAAGTGAAAAGTTATTATCATTAACGAGATTTTTTTTTTTTTTAATATCAGTGTAAAGTGCAACTGTTAAAGATATGCAATAATTATTTTTATTATTATTACATGAGGATAGTCGAATAGACATGAGGATTTATTGATAAAAAACATGTAATTTATTGTTTTGTTTAATTATATATTGTTCTATTTATTATTTTTAAACTTTTTTTGAGGGACAATAGATATTAATACACATGCTAATAATGAACACAAATAACTTCTTAATAAGTTACGAGGAATATAAATATAAACAAAACCAAAGAAAACAAAACACAATAAATTAAATTGTTAAATCACGTCAGTTATGAGTATGCAATACCAAAGACAAAACTGTTCTATATCTGAAAATTTGACTATTTTCTTATCAAAATATAAAGAAAAAAACTGATATCCTTATAAAAATCCAAACTTATTATTTATAGAAAACCATTATAAATTTGCCTTATTGCCTAATGTAGTTTATATAAAAACGAAAAGAAAAAAATACTTTCAGTGTTGTTAGTTGAAAACAGCCAATCATAATGATTTTCAGTTTTCTCTGAATTATACAGTTTAGTTTTATTTCAAATTTTCTGTTGGATACCTGTGTTTAAAATTAAAAGTTAGGTTGGCAGATATAAGATCTCGAGTATAGTAACATAAAATGCCACACCTTCCAGCTGTCTATGTCCATAAGTGTGCACCGTTAACCTAGCTTACTAGACCCTACATACAGTGTACTATATTCAGATCCTATAAATTTATAATGCCCAAAAGTTTGTCTCTTGGGTCTTTTTAGGAAGTGTTAAATTGTATTGGTCTTAGCCAGTATAATTTAGCATAAGACAAGTTTGTTTACAACAATTATTGTTAAACAGTTTTTCTGAACTTTGTAATATATATGTCACTGCTTTCTTGACATCGGCTTATCAATCGTTACATTCATGTTAGTGATTCTGCCTTACCAGATCTTGTACCTATATAAATATCACATTTACATTTATGACAATAACTTTGTTATTTATCATTGTAGAGTGGTGGAGTTGTTACCATTACATGCAGAATTGAAATTTACAAAATATTTATCTAATTTTGTGTTTATAAGTTGAATAACACAAGATATGAACAAAAAACTGTTTAAAATGGCTGTCAATTTTATATAATTAATGTGATTTTTCTGAATTTCAATAGGTTTCTGTACGATCACACATAGGCTAGCTTATACCAAATTTTATGTTTTTTAATTTTTGTGGCCACTGTTACGCTTATGTACAGATGACAACAACAATTATTAGATGGTATATCAAAAAATCATGTTTTTGGTTTCCTGAGACATTGAAATGTGAACTTCAGCCAAAAAAGTTTGTCAATATTTTTTTATTTTTTTTGTAATTTGCCAAACTTACCCTATACTATTTTTTTGGGTAAGTAATAAATTAACATTATTAGTTTTCTGTTACTTGCATCCAAAATGGTGGTTATAACTCTACTGAGTCTTGTTCATAAGTGATACAAACAGTATATAATATTTATAAATTCCGTTACATAAAACTTTGTATCATAAAGTGTTTATATGATCAACTAATTCTCCATTTTTATCTTATTGATCTTCAATCCAATAATTGGTTGATTTTTGTTTTATAAATTTTCAGTTAATGTACCTGTGTATACGTGTTCACCTTGTGGGATTCGCTTCAGTTCTTTGAGCACTTTAGAAGCACATCAAACATATTATTGTTCACACCGACACAGCAATACTGCTAAAAGTGGGTAAAATGTTTACATAGTATTTGTGTGATTGTGGAATAATTCTTTTCAAACTAACTTTTTTTGGAAACATGTATATTTATTATATTTTATAGGTTTTATTATTTTTAGTTAAGTTGATTTTTGCATCGAAATTATCACTTCTACATGTAGAAATAAACCTACATTTTGGTTAGTATTAGTTTATTCAAGATTTTTTTTCTACCTACAATTTAAGAACCAAAAACTAATAATTTATTTACGTAGAAGTAATAATGCACTGTGACCTTTAGATATTGTGTCTCGCTACTTCTTCTTAAATGGAAAACTCCCGTCTATAGAAGCCCTTTCAGCCACAACTCCTTTAAAAAGTGTAGCATATGAAGAGGGTCTAGGGTAGGTATCTCTTCTACATCAGTCTAGTACCTTACTACCTTACCTACTTCTAGCCCTTTTGTGATTTACTGCAAAATATTCAACTACCGTACTAGATGGTGTAGGGACACCTCCCTCTGTTGGCAGAACCATCATTTTCTATTTCGAATGTAAATTCCGCGATAGAAACCATGTCAGTATTTTCAGTTCATCTCTGCTTAGTTTGAAGGATGCTCTTCGCCTTCTCCTGTCATTCGCGAGGAGTTATTTGGCCTAGTTAGTATTTTTGGGGTCCAAAGCTATTTAGCCTCTTGTCACTACGATCCAAATGGATATTTTGTGAATCTTTTGACCTATATTGGTATCCTTCTTTATAAGTGTACTCTTACAATCATTTCTGAGGTCTTTCTAGCCTGTCTTCCCTACTATGTTGGGCGCTTCTTCTGTCAGGAGTGTGATTGCTCCTGAGTGGCCTGTTTGACTTTTCTGAGGTCTTTCTAGCCTGTCTTCCTTACTATGTTGGGCGCTTCTTCTGTCAGGAGTGTGATTGCTCCTGAGTGGCCTGTTTGACTTTTCTGAGGTCTTTCTAGCCCGTCTTCCCTACTATGTTGGGCGCTTCTTCTGTCAGGAGTGTGATTGCTCCTGAGTGGCCTGTTTGACTTTTCTGAGGTCTTTCTAGCCTGTCTTCCCTACTATGTTGGGCGCTTCTTCTGTCAGGAGTGTGATTGCTCCTGAGTGGCCTGTTTGACTTTTCTGAGGTCTTTCTAGCCTGTCTTCCCTACTATGTTGGGCGCTTCTTCTGTCAGGAGTGTGATTGCTCCTGAGTGGCCTGTTTGACTTTTCTGAGGTCTTTCTAGCCCGTCTTCCCTACTATGTTGGGCGCTTCTTCTGTCAGGAGTGTGATTGCTCCTGAGTGGCCTGTTTGACTTTTCTGAGGTCTTTCTAGCCTGTCTTCCCTACTATGTTGGGCGCTTCTTCTGTCAGGAGTGTGATTGCTCCTGAGTGGCCTGTTTGACTTTTCTGAGGTCTTTCTAGCCTGTCTTCCCTACTATGTTGGGCGCTTCTTCTGTCAGGAGTGTGATTGCTCCTGAGTGGCCTGTTTGACTTTTCTGAGGTCTTTCTAGCCCGTCTTCCCTACTATGTTGGGCGCTTCTTCTGTCAGGAGTGTGATTGCTCCTGATTAGCCTGTTTGACTTTTCTCTACTAGGTTTATTATCTCCAAATTTTCGAGAAAATCTTGACGATGCGGACGACTCCATTTTACTGATAGTCGTCATAGAAAGCATGCTCCATTTTATCACCATATTGAGTTGTGATAACATCTCATACAAATGTCTTATTTTTCATTTATCTCTCCATATATTGAGCAATATTTTTATATGAGCAGGAAAAGGATGTTTCACCTGGCTACAGCCCCGTTTGGTTGTGTGTGAGGTCACTAAGTATCACCCAGGTGCCGTCATCCCCATTGGCATTTGTTGCTTTATACTGTAGAGTTGGCCTGAAAACAGAAGAAAAGGGGGATGAAGACAGTGGGGGAGGGAGAGTTAAAGTAAAAAAAGTGCTTGAGAGAATAAATTAAGAAACATACACGTACATGGGAGTAGGAAGCTTACAGGAAAGACCTCAGAATAACATGAAGAGTAAGGATTTAATGAGGCTGATTGCAGTGAATTTCCACTAGGCAATGAGTTCGCCAATCCCTACACCAAATTTTTTACACAATTTTATTAATACTATGTGTATTGAAACGGAATATCCTTGATATATTCCTTGCAATGAGCAATGCTGGAGATTTCCATCGCAAAAAACAACAGTTTTTTCCGCAATAAACTTTCTATTCAAGATGTTTCAATGATAAGTCATCATCCTTACACAATCCTTCTTGGTACTGAACCACCAAATTGTTACATTTAGATAAAAACCAAATATCATCCTAAACCTTTAAGTTTGTGTGACATGTTAAGTTCAGTGAACTCAAGTACCATACTTATTTACTTGAAATGAGTAACACTTGTGGAATCTTCAATCGCCAATGAAAGAAAACACAGTTTTTCATAATAAACACTTTATTTGATCAAGATGACATAACTAAGTCACCATTCCATATGAAGATTGATTTTATATTGACTGTCAACATACTTGTGTTCTACATTTTGAGCTGTTACCAATCTTTTAGGATTATATATAGCTCAGATTTTGTCATATTTTTGGATTGGAAGAACCTTTTAAAATAAAGAATTTGAGTTGATTTGTATACCCCATTATATTAGGAAGCTGTCTCCCCCTCCCCAAACACATACAAATATATAAATATATATATATATATATATATATTCTGTGTTTATATATTTAACAAAACTAGTTTTCTCTTTATTTACTGTAGTCTTATCAAATCAAATGCATGAATGATTTATTTAACACAAAGGATGAATAATTGTGAACATTATAACATTTCCGAAGCTACTCGTTATATTTTACAAAGTAAATTGGTAAAACTGGTTACTAATTGTATGCTCCACTTTGAAACATCTGTTTTAGAGTGAAACGCTTCCTAAAGTTTTATTATTGAACTGTAATAATTTAAAAAACAGGGGAGCTGACTTTAAGTTACAATCGCCACACGTCAACTCAGTTTTTCTATTCGTTGTTTAAGATCGAAACTTATCTTACTCCCACCAACACGTGGTCGTTCATTATAAATCGTTTTTTAACCAAATTCATGTCATTTTTATTACAAACCAATTATCGTTGGTCATATGTATTATCTACAGCAATACAATCGTTCACTTATTTACTATTAGTGCCACATAACTACACTAACTTTTTACTTCAAAATAATTGTCATTAGCCATCATTGACGACTCGCATCTCAAGAGTTCTACTGTAGACTGACAGCAATGTCTAGCTACCGCTAAAAACCTCTCTGGAACAAGTCACATGTCTCACTTCTATTTCACTTACAATAGTTCTTTTTGTTCTACCTATTTCGAGACATCACATATGTTTCTTAGATTGTTTCTGATTAATTACATCTTTTAATATTTTGTCATTTCTCATGTTATTAAAAATAAATGTTCGGACTATTTCTTCTTGTGCACTAATCCCATACAGTCTACTTATATCTAACTACAATATACACTTTTCTAATTACTTTTCATCGTTTATATCTCTTCAAATTTTGTTCTTTCCTAAATTATAAAAGATCATTTTTTTCCAGATTATTTGGCTGTTCCATTCTGTCTGCCGTTACTTCTGTTATACGTACCCCCTATTGTACATTATGCTTAGTTCCTCTCTTATTCAAATACCTGTTCTCTATTTCACAAACTAATGACACTAAAAAATTCACAATGTTACAAAACTATATCTGTATCTTGATGAAATAATAAAGTAGATAATTTAAGCGTTACAACAAAATGATTATTATAAACAAAACACTTGGAAATATTTTTTACTTTAATTTTTATTAGTGGAAAGAGAATGTTAGCTTAGTTAGGAGGCTTATAAAGAATTTCATTTGAAATACTCCTCACGCAGAAAAAATATAAATTTAAGAACAAAATGAGAATTATAAATAACATTGTGTGATCATTTGCTCATACTAAAACTGTTAAGCCCTAAAAATGAACACTCCTTAATATAAAAAATAATAAATCGAACAAAAACCAAATGACAATAACATACAAATATTAATTTCACCAATGGGTACTGGGGATCTGACCACTGTATCGTAGTAAAATTAACTTTATTTCATTATTTCTATCAAATTGGGAAAATAAAGGTATATAAAAAGAGATTCTTAGGCCTTAATACACTAATAACGTCTGGGTTGGACGAGAATAAGAGAGACCTGGTAGGAAAGATAAAAGAGATATTACTAGTTGAAGAAAAGTGTACCACCTACAGTACACTTGTATACTTTGTACTAATTATAAGTAAACTCCTGATATACTTTCAATGGAGTAACAAATTACTACTGTATATTTAAAGTAGGCAATATGATATATGGGGGGAAAAGTGTATTAAATTTTGATATGTACAAAAATGAGGGGAGAACTAAGTAAAATTCTATTGTAACATAAGAATTAAAAATATTTAAATTCAAAGATTTAAAATGTCAGTCATCACTTTCATTAGCTTTGCTTATTTACTATGTAGCACTACAGAACGAGATAGGCCTTGGGCTCCTCGACAACATATTGCACCATTCTTCTCTAAATGCTTCTTTATTACTTCCTCAATTTCTCATTATCAGGGTGTTCAGGGCGTTTCTCTCCAAATCCTAAAGCCAGCATCTTCTTGGTGGTCCTCTTCATCTTGTCCCAATTATTATAACAAATAAAATATTTTTGGAAATTCGTGTTCTATGAACACAACCAATCTTATTTTCTGGCCTTAACTAACTGCACAATATTTCAGTATTCATAAAGCTCACTATTTATACTATAATTAAATATAAACTCTGCTGTGATACAAAGAGAGATTTTTACAATTGTAAAAAAGTGATTTATTAAAAATTGTAAATCTACAAGTTAATTTATTTTATTAGTCATGAATATTAATTTGTTAAATACAATAGTTAGTCTGAATGTTTGACTCTCGGGTATTGTTCTTAATGTAATTGGATTTAGAATTGTCCTCTGCTAGCTTTTACTTGTACATATAACTTTTTTTTTTTAAAGAATAGAATTATTAAGAATTGTTTCAATTAAAACTTTTAAAAAAAGGAAAATTAAGATTAACAAAATAGGTGATCTTATAATCTATATGGGGGATGGTTTCGGGTGAATTTACGATATGATGGATGATTGATTTGAATAGTAATTATCAGTATTAATAATTAAATAAATGCTCTTTTTAATGTCTAGTTGTTGGTTCAAGTATAACAATTTATAAACACAATTGAAGGTGATTTAGCTGTAGCGAGTCTTGTGAAGATTAAATGAAATTTTAGTCACTCATCAATTTGTAGTTATTATTAGCTATAATTACCAGGTAGGTTTTTTTAAATAAAATTTGAAGAAGTTCTTAATGTTTTAGTTATATCAGATTATTGTTTGTGTCCTCCTGTATAACTATTTATAAATATATCACTGAATACTCCCTGTGCAAATCTAAATGAACTGTCCCGTCTGATGGTCTCAGCAAAAATCCCCATAATGGCTTTCACCTTCTTCTTCCTCTCCTCTCATGAAACTTCTTTTCTCTATTTCTTGTACCTCACTTTTAAATATGAATAGCACTGCATTTTAATAAATAAATTATATTCACGGTTTATTAAAAAGAAAATTATATGGGTAAACAATCTGGTGAATGAACAATCATTTTTAATGTGTATGTTATAGTCCATAAATGGAAATGGGCTATGTAATGAGAAGGATTGTTAATCATGACTGTTTTGGTGGTAGTCATGGTCTTGTAATTTATGGTATGTTACCCTGAGATGATGGTTTATTTATAACTTGAATTATATTGTCATTATAATACATATTTGTCATTGACCTTCCACCAGGGGCGGCTTCAGGATTTATTTTTTGGGTAGGCACAGTTTAGGGGTGTCATGACTATGGCGGGGGACCTTGGTAAATACCCCCTAGGATAAGGGGGGACTGCTTATTGAAGATAAAAGCATACACCACACTGTTAATTTTAAAACTATGGAGCCAGGTCAACTATGAAAAATAAAAATATTTTTGTTATTTTATAATATATAATATATTTTATTGCCTATAAGTGTCACAAAAGTAGTTGTTGAGAAATAATATTTAAATCAAAGTAAACCATACAGCTCGTTAATACACCTTAAAACGTTAATATGTACATTTAGGCGTGTCACCAACCGAAAACCAAATAAGTTGGGTAGGCCCTACCCGCTAGAGCCGCCACTGCCTTCCACCAATATATGACCTTATATTCTCCATAATATCTTATTCTTAAAAATTGCTAAAAGGTTGAAAAGTATGCAAAAAGGGTCCATGTCTCCTCAGAATATGTTACAATTGGTCTTATTAATGTCTAATGTAATTTAAATTTTGTCTTCCTCAATAGTAAGGATGATCCATGTTGTTATAAAATAAATTGGTCCATGTTAGCAAAATACGTACGATTTCCAGCCATTTATTTTGTTTATTTAAGATACAACTATGTTCTCGTTATTTAATTCAGCATCAAGATAACTGAATGATCGCACCATCTCAAAAAAATACCCTTACATATTTCAGATTATTTGTATGTGTCTGTCTTACAATCGTAATTATTGTCATATGATGTTAAATTAGTTTCTAACACAGGTCTGTATTTGTATTACAGTCACACACATCCCAGGGTTTTTAATGAAGTTATGAATGAATGATAAATAATTATATTTGTTTTGTTTTTTTTATACTTACCGAGAGTCCTAGAGGAAGGGGTCTTTAAACTCCATAAGAACTCCTTTCAAAGCTGCCGCACTATTAATAATTAATATATAATTCAAATTTATATAATATAATACAGTGTTTTGTTTAATTTTTTTTAATACTAAGAGGATTTTTTTTTCAAATGTTTCTTATTAGCATAATTCACAATACCTATATAAAAAACAAGGTTTAGATAACTATAGATTAAAAATATTGAAGTGTTTATAAATGGTTATTCAAAGCATCATTTAATCAAGAGTTTATCATATTAATTTATTGATAAAGAGAAGCTAACAATAATGATATGTGTCATGTTATGTAGAAAAATAATCTAACAATTTTTATTGTAGATTAGTACATTTTTTGTTTAAAGTTTTATTTGTGGCAGTAGAATGGAGTGATGTTATAAATTTATCTTATAACTGCTATAGTATAATTTCAAATCTATTTAGGTGAGCTCTAAAACAGTAGGTATCTTAAAGTCCTGAGTGATACATGGTAATTATTTATTAACACATTCACATTTAAATTTTATAAACAAGTATACACTACTATGGTGATGACATCTATCATATTAAGTAACACTCATTATTTTTACGATATTGTAGGATAATTTAAAGTGACTAGATTCTAAAAGCAAAAACATATTGACGATTTAAGTTTTGTAATTATTTCACTAATAGTGAAACTTTGTTGCAAAAATTGTCACTTTTAGAAAAATAAAAATTATTTGTTTTATGAAAAATTTATAACATGAGAGGTTTGTGGGTGAAAAAGTGGTCAACATTCCCAAAATTAGAAAAATTCCATACTTTTTACTATGAAAAGTATACAAAGGGTTGTATTATTATATAAAATTTGGTAATAGGTAATTTTTTGTTGAATTTATTAACTTCAGAGTAATAAGCAGTTTTGCAGTTGGAGAAATGGTCAGTCTGTAGCGGTAATGTTTTCGGGGGAAGAAGTTACGAATTGTAATAAGAAATGGAAACTCCCAGGGATCATCCTAAATCATATCATAAATCAGGGAAAATCATATGTTCTTCATGTTAATATAGTTGTCTTGCAACTACTGCAGAACTGTGTCACATATTTATTAAATTATATGCATGCATCAAATATTTCCTTATCTTCTTATTACAGATCATATTGTTGTGGTATTTAGCAAAATTATCTTCATACTAGATGTACATCTCAATGATCGTACCACAAACATGTATCACTCTGATATGCAGCCCACCTTATCTGTGTGTGTGTGTGTGTATTTTATTTTTTTTATTATTACCTGATATAATATTTGAAAGATTGTAAACAAAAAACTGTAAATAAAAATGAAAAATCAACAGAGAATTATAATGTTGTGTTTTATACATGTACAGGTTCTACGACGGGTGGCGCTGAGAGTGAAGCTGAAGATATCAAGCCAGTAATGGAGTCAATGCGATCTGAAGATGCAAGTGGTGGTGAGAGTAGTACTAGTGAACCAGCTCCAAAATCTGTTCGCTCAGGAAAACAGTATCGTTGTCCTCATTGCTCATATAGTGCAGACAAAAAGGTCAGTTTAAATCGCCACATGAGGATGCATTCTTCATCACCTGCATCCCAATCAGGCAGCATCAATACTCCAGATACTCCTGCCGAAGCAGCTCTCACTTCACTGCATTTAGTCGACCGTTACTGTCAAGATTGTGACATTCGATTTTCTTCTTTAAAGACATTCCGAGCACACAAACTTCATTACTGTAGCACAAGGCATGTGATAAAAACCAGCAAACCTTGTTCTGCTCCGTCTTCACCGACTGATTCAAGAACGACGCCAACTTCTCCGGGCGCTTCAGATTCTTCTTCCCATCCTCAACAACCGTTCCTCGCTCTTCCAACTAATCCAACATTGATTATTCCTTATTCTCTTTTTCAAGGTGCTAGCATTTTACCAGCTCCAGCAGTTATCGGTCAAGAAACTGTATATTCGTTAATGCCTGATGGTACTCTTCAGCCAGTAGCTCAAGGTGTTCTTACCCATGGAAGGTTTCCTCCACATTTACCTGTAGATAGTGGTAAAACACAGAGACCACCTGCTACAACAGAAGTTCAAGTAAGTAAATAAACTTTGTCCCTCCCCCCCCCCCCCTAACTCTCTTTCATCATCACCTTATAAAAATGGGAAGAAAATAACACAAAATAAAGGCTCCTAGCCCTTGAATACTTTAATAGAATTAGAGTTTGAAAAGAACAAGATTTGAAAAGAGAGACCTGATAAGAAAGATGAAAGAGAGGGATCCACCCCAATACTACTTGAAAAAATGTATAGATCCAGCTTGGATACTTTAGGATTGCTATGTCCGTACTTACTGAAATGAGGCCCTGAGGGTAAATAATCATTAAGTATTAACTTCTATGCATATTTAGTTTATTTGCAATTTTGTTATTGATTATCACTGAAAAAGAGACTCTTCGTATCACTGAACAATTTTTGACTCTGATAAAATTTTTGCTTTTTTTTAACATTTGAATTGTTAAGTCATACTCCATAAGCCTTGTCACACTTGTTCTAAATTATTCTGAAATTAAGCTTACCATACTAAATTTCCCATACATCAGAAATCAATATTTTGACAAAAAAGACGAACTGTCAATTCAGCAGGAGTTTGATAACACATTTTTCTTTCAATTGACTTTTTCTTCCAAGTAAATGTTGGCATCTTTAGTTAAATAAATACAATTGGGATAAAACATACTCATAAAATGAAAATAATTGTGAATGAATCGTTTATAATTGGATGTTTTGACAACCAGTAGCGATTATGAAGTTGGCGGGTAGTAGATGGCCTTAGAAAAGTCTTATCAAAATGGTCAAAAAACTTCATCAGATATTTTTGAGTACAATAAGGTAGTATAAACACAAGCAAGATTAGTTCTATCCTTTTGATTTTTGAAGTTCAAAAGTTTTAAAATTAAGCTTGTGGTTTAATGCACAAGTACACTATCGAAGGAAGATTATTTTTTTAAAACATGGAATATTGTCAAGTTGTTTGAAAAGTAGGGATAAAAATTACAGACTTCTAAAGCATTGTAGTAATTATTTTGTAGATTTGGTGAATATTCCTGATATTCATAAGTTATTAATTATCTCGTAAAAATTTTGATTGTTGTGTACAAATTTTGCAAAACAGTAGCAAAAGATAAACATTTTGCTAAACAAATTTCATATTTAAAAATAAAACTAATGGATGTAAATCAGTTTTTTATTAGTAAAATATCTTTCTTTGTGTATTCACTACTACTAAATAATTTGTTATTTTAGGTTCCTAAACTCACAGAAGAAGTGTGTGTTAAAAGTGGACCAAATGAAGGTACTAAACCGTTGGACTTGAGTTTCCGAAGAAGTTCGGAAAGAGAACTGGATATAGAAGAGGATGAAAAGGAAAACCGTCGTAGCATTGACAATCACATTAACATCTTCCCATCGCCAGACCCTGAAGATATAATATGTGCTCCGTCTATACCACTAATGTTATCAACATCTTCCACCTGTTCTTCTCCGTCTCCAGCACCTGTGTCCCCAGCTTTATCTTCATCATCTCATTCTACTAGTGCTAAGAGATCTTGTACAGATAGTAAAAGACAAAGACTCGATTCACAAAGTAACAGCCCAAGTCCAAAGTCATCTATATCTGAAATGAAATCCCCACATAGAACTCCTAACGGCCTACCAAATGTTAAACACACTAAAAATGATATCGAATCAAAAAGGAAATCATCAGGAGAGATTTCTCCACCAAAGATGGAAGGAAACCACGGCAGTCTTAGTATATCAAATCTTTTACTAGCAGCAGCTCAAAGTCATCACATAGACAGTTTACAAATGAAACCAGAGCTGACAGCTTTACCTTTTCCACCTGAACTTTTATCACAGCTTTCAGCTTCTATAAATTCACGTTTAACGACTAATAAATCTGGAAAGACTGTTCCTACTATGCCAGGGCTGATTCCTACATCCGCAATTCCAGTAATACTTCCACAACAGTTGGCTGGATCAACTAGGCCACCTACAGACCTATTAAACCATACTAACATTCTACCTCTTTTAACTTCTGAAATGGCGTTAAGGATCGCTGCAGCTACAGGTTCAGAATTACCGTCTGTTCCGCCTCCGCAGGTTTTAGTAAAGCAAGGTGTTTCAAAATGTCAAGAATGTAATATTGTGTTTTGTAAACATGAAAATTATAT
Organism: Aphrophora alni; assembly: GCA_963513935.1. NCBI lineage: Eukaryota > Metazoa > Arthropoda > Insecta > Hemiptera > Aphrophoridae > Aphrophora > Aphrophora alni. The sequence continues at coordinate 12,039,904 of OY740771.1, forward strand.
TGCTCACAAAAAACATTATTGCTCTGCTCGGCAGATGCCAGAAACTACTACAGTTCCAGAAGATACACCAGGAAATAAACCTCTTAGTCCTACTGTCCCTTCTTCTCCCCCTGTGAATGCTTCTTCACCGGTTAATCCTAAAGATTCGGCTTTAAGCCCTGTCAGTGCATCTTCGTCAGCCAGTATAAGCATTGCTTCGACTTCAAAACCTCCAACTCTCTATCAGTTTATTTGTGCAGCCTGTGGTATCAAATTCACTTCATATGATAACTTAACTGCTCACCAGATGTACTACTGTCCAAAGAGAATAGCTACAGAATCTGATAAGACTACGAGGAGATGTCCTAAGTGTAAAGTAAGTTATATAACTAAATTTAGGAATATTTTTTAATGTTATTTTTATCAAGTTGCAGGATGTTTGTGACCAGATCATTTTTGCATGTCTCTACTCCATAATTTTTCTTGGTTTAATAGAAAATATATGCATATGCATATTTAGAACAAAATTTTATTATTTGTTTTTGAAACAAAGTGTTTTTTTCCCCTTGTTGATTAAGGACGAAAAAGTCTGGTCATCTTTATACAATACAATGAAACTTCCTCGTCATTGATTCATATTTGATTTTGACACTTTTTTGAGCAATCAAGCATTGTGTTGAATGATTGTTTTGTATATAATATCTAGAACAAATCAAGTCATGAACTAACCTTACAGTTTGCATACTTTGTAAGTAGAAACAGCTTGTAGCATTGTTCTTAGCATAGAAAAAACAATGTTAAATAATGTATTGAAAGACTATATTCATATTTAATATTTTAAAGTATTCTTTGTATAAACAAAGATTGTAACCAAAATTGTTCTCTACTTAAAAAATTTGTATCAATAAATAAATAACTATGGTTTGGAAAAAAAAAAAAAAGAAAGAAAAAAACAGTAAAAACTGTACAAAAAATGGTGAAAGAGATTAAAATGTGTTCAGGAGGAACTTCATAATTTCGCTGATTACCAATGGAAATAACTTGTATATTATTGTTATTGTATATTGAGATTGTTATTGGTAAAATGGTAATCTCATTTTATATCCTAAAGAAACTAGAATTATTACCAGTTCAATCGGGGGGGGGGGAGTGTATTGGGTTTGAAGGTAAAACATATATATTATGGGTTAATGAAACATATTTATTACAGATGATTTTTTTACCAAATTTATGGTTTATATAATATCACATGATTTCTAGATAAAGCAGATTTATAAAATTGTTGTTATTTGAAAGTGTCCTCCAAATTACGTATCTCTCTGGCCAAATTTTACATTGTGCAACAATTTAATCAAAATTTAATCATCAGTTTATTTTTGTCTAGGTTAATATATCTATAGACCAGTTATCCAGCCACCAGTGTGGGGGCGTGGTCAGTGGATGGAAATGCCCTTGTTGTCCAGTTGTAAGTCCTACTGCGAGTGCTGCTCAGAAACACATGGACACACACAGCAGTGTCAAAGCATTTCTTTGTACTATATGTCGTTACAAGGGTAACACATTACGTGGAATGAGGACACACATACGGATGCACTTTGAAAAACGATCTACTGAAATTATGGTAAATTTAGTCTTTATTAGAATATTTGTATTGAGTTTTTCTTGATTATATGACTCCAGTTAATTCTGAAAGTAGTCACTAAATAAGATGAAGTAATTAACAAAAACAACACACATAAGAAAAATACAACTTTATAAGATACCCAAATAACAACCTAACCTAAACTTAACTCGGCCTGTAACAAAAGTGATAAAATAAGACTCACTGGTTAAAACCAGCCGAAAAGATAACTGTAAAATAATTAGATCTTGAATTATTTCTGAGACTCATTTGTTGAAGTTGTGGGGTCGTATAACTGAAAAGACCAGTACTATGATTTATTTTTATGAACACAGTGAATTATATTTAATTATAGTGAAAAATCTCTTTTTAAAGTAACCATTGCTAGGATCAACACAATAATAACTAGACTGTTAAAACATGTAGTTAACTACAAGTAATACTACTTAAGAAATGTTTTATACTACTTTTTATACCTCTTACAAGTGTAGTTCATCAAGGAAAAGCATGCTGACAGATACGTTCCTATAGTGTACAGGTATGAAAGCCATAATGTCCATTCTCGAGGCTATGTAACTTTTATTTTACTACTGAAGTTTAATAAAACAACTTAACCTTTCATAATGCTTTTTCAACAATTGAACTGGTTTTTGTTCGTTAACAAAGAATAAATAAAATTAACTTATGAATAGAAGAACCACGATGAGTTGACGTAATTTTTATTCATTCTTTTCAGAAGTAAGCCAATTTATGTTGTTGGATGAATGTGGCAATTGTTTTTCATACCAACACTTCATATTTAATGTGTAGATGCTCTGTGGTTCTATTTCATCTGTTATAATACAATAAACTCAAGATATTGGACTCAAGACCTTCTTTCTCTTTGTTTTAGTTACAAAACGACCAATCTGGTGGAGAAATAATTTGACGATGGACGCTGAATAATCATAGGCTATTTTTATTCACACATTTTATTAATTATGTCTTTATACTTCATTGTATATCATTTAAAATGTAGATTATGCACAGTTGATTCTTATACAATATTATGCAAAAGTCGGTTCTCAGTACTTCACCTCTCATCTCACAACACAGATTCAAAAATACACTTAAAACATAATCACACTTTTCTTTTACTTCATGTTGTTCTTCTGTTTGGACAGTCATGTTCCTTGAGCATTTCAGCTGTAAGGGATTATTGCACTCCCAAATGATGGAGTTCCCCCTAGTCATCTCCTGGAAGATTCTAACCCTAACCTCACCTTCCTATTAGTTACCCTTTATCTCCCTTGAGGGATTGTCAAGCATTCAAAATGTATTCATTCAAGAGCAAGTACTCTCTTGCACCCTTTAATTACTCAGCAGAGGCACCCCAGTGAACATGCCATCCTGTGCATATGTTTTCTCAAATAGCTGTGACCTGTGAAGAAACCTACCACCTTCCTTATGTTGCTCTGTCTAACAAAACAGGTCAGACGCAGTTTGTTTAGAGGGGGTAAGAAGTGGAAGCTAACTTATCCTTAATTCTGAGATAGTCCTTCAGCTTTTGTCATGCTCAAGTATTAGTGTTAATGGCCTGTATTGCAAGTTTCTTGGGTATGCTACAAAATGGCTCTGTCCTATGAAGTTCGGCTCTGACGTTTTTATTAGTGAGGGCACATTTACTTCCACATACCCAGCATGCCCTGAAGCCCAGAAAAGTGTTAAAATTTTTGACACTGTCCAACTATGATGGGTTCTGTTACAATTACAAGACTAACTGTAATCTTATTCTTCTATCCAAATTTAGATAGTTTAGGTTTTCTCAGACATGTTACATTAACACATGTAATTTTTGACTGAAATACTATGGGTATCCTCCTATGAGCAAGACATATTCCTGCTTATATATGACTCATTAGAGCATCTGTTCTATGAATAATTTGATTATTCCCAAAATTATCACTATTGGGTTTGCTTGGGATTTTTCTAAATTAGTCGCAAACTGTCATTTAGTTCAAGTTTAAAACATTGGTTTGAGTTTTTCACACAACCAAAATTATTATATTTTCCCATACCATTATTGAGATACAGTAAACCTACGATATTTCCTCTCTCGATACTTTGACAATGTGTATACTTCGACATGGGAACCTGTCCAGACACGTTACAAAGTGTATTGTTTGAGCATTCTGCCACTTTCAGAGTTAAATTAACAAAAAAGTTTGATAATGTACTCAAATGAAAGAATTTGAATACACATACAGTATCGCTTTCCACTCATAATGATAATCTTGCTGGCAAAGTTTAATACAGACTAAAAAATTAGCAGACAAACAATGCATTAGGATAAACACATGGAGTTGATTGAGAGATGTCACAATGTACGTATTTCTCATTGGCCTGTACAGTATTTTTAGATGAGGGTGGAGCTTTATTTATGTAAATGGACCATTCTCAGTAAGGAAACACAACCCTATTTCCAGAATTGAAGACAACAGTTTCCTATGAACAAAACTACTTTGTACACAACCCAATGAAATGACAACTGCAGCATTTTCCCTTGTGATATTTTAAACCTGTATTCCATCTTAAAACTGTATATAGTTTTATTTTAGATGGCTATAAATAAATCAATGAAGTTTTATACCTGAAAATGAAAGTTAAAATGAATTTTCGGTAATTTCATAATACTCCGATTCATATCAGTTAATACAGAAACTCATTTAACATTCCTTTGTGTGCCGTTTCAATTTTTACAAACTGAACTTTTTTTTCTTTGACTACCTCGGTTAACCCGGAACTTGGTTAGTCGGGGCTTTACTGTACTTTTACCTTTGTTTAATGTTACAGTATACATTAAATTTGTGCAATTTTCTTATAAAAGTCGTGTTTTTAATGCTGCCTATGTTATTAGTGTATGTCCAATACACTCCCTATAGTTCAACATTTTGATACTTATACACCCTCTAAGTGTACAAAGTGTCGAACTATTGAAATTTTACTGTATTCTAATTCTTAGGATGATACTCATGGTCATTTTTCCATTTTATCTGATATCTCCCAAACCGATGAATTTGAGAATTGACTCAATTTTTAGAATTTTATTTTATTTTTTTCATTTTTATTAAATTTGTATGTTACATATAATTTTGAGTTTGATGTTTAGTAAAATGAATATAGTATATGAGAAAACTTGTAAAATATTTACGCAACATTTATTTTTAATGAACTCTGTAGATGATTTATAGTTATTGTATCTATGTCATGTTGGATACAAGAATGAAACTACAACATACCTTTATTTTTATTATGTATTTGTTATAAAGATGCACACTCATTGAGTCTTGGCAGAAGTTTATTGAAACTGTCATCAATATTGTTGCTTGCTACCTGTTCATTTAACCTATTTACAAAAGATTTTTTTTTTTAAATTCATCATTTGCTTTTCATTTTCGTTTCAAAATTTGTTCAGCCTTGAAAGAAAGGTGGTTAAGTTTTTCCCATCCAATAAGGATGATGTCGGTACTGCAGTGTGTTGTTGACAGTTGTTTTGAAGTAGAGAGATGTCGCTTGTGAGTAGGCCATGCCGGCAGTTTTGGATTATCAGTGTTGTGCAAAATACATTCACATTATTTTTGTGCCATGAGGGAGGAATTCAACTATAAAAGGATCCCTGAAAAATGTAGCTACGATTTTTTGGGTTACCTCATCATCATCATTTCTGTCATAACACTCCAAAAAGCAGTGTACATATATGTCTCTTCTTGTTTTTTCTTAAGTAATCTTAACACAAAACTTCTTGGATCTTAACTGAAACAGTGTCATAAATTATAGTCAGGAAATTTGTGGAAAATCCTTATACAGTTCTTCAATAAAGAAGCAATTGTATTCACAAATATACTTATCGACTTTTTTTGTCAAGTCCCAATGATGACAGTGGCCAACCAAATAGTAACTTATAATAACATCAGTTCTTCCTTCATTAAACATCATACATTAAACCTCATTCATAACTCCTTCTCTGTGCATGTCCTCAAGTTGTTGATGAATTCCAGATAGACAAATATTTTTTCCATTAAAAAATTTAATCATAGAGGGCACTTCACAATCCGTACCATAAACAAACAATTAATACATGCAGAGATTTGAAACCCAATAGCGATTTAAGGTGCACAAACTTACTTTCCTCGGATTTATATATCCAAATATCTTTGTATTGAATAACATATTAGTCTGTTTTGGACATACAAAATTCTGATCCAGCTCTTTTATAATTTCAGATATTTTAACCTTGATTCTGAATACTAAATCATGCCTATTACTTTCAACATTCCACACGTTGTTGTTTTCTAATGGCATCCTATGGTGACATTTAACCCATCTGGTAATGCACTCTCCAATAGAGACTATCACACACAATTCTCTGCAAAGCCTTATTGAGGATCTTGCATATTTAATAAATGTGTCTTGTTCATTCTTGAGTTAAATTTTCTGCACAATGTACATTCATCTTTAGGTGCAAATTTTATCTGGTCTAGGTGAGTTGTCCAGTCTGAAATCTGAAGTTAGCAACTGTTTATGCATGGTTTTTAACAGTTTTGTTTCTACAGCTGGTCAACACTGCTTCAGACCTTCCTTTCAGAAGATTGAACCCATAGAATTCCTATTAAGATCAGATGGAACCTACTGGATTCCCCTACTAAGTGCCGACAGTTATCTAATTAGTTACCTTGTTTCGTTTACACTCCTGGATATTACTCTGACATTCGCCAAACCTATTACAACAGCAGTCTTCAAATTCACAAAGAGAACGACATTCAAAAATGATTTAGGGTTATAAATGTATTGTTGAAATACCATTTTCACAGTCTCCCCTTATACACTGAACTTTAATTTGTTTTCCAAAAGCAATACATTGAGAAAAAAGTGAAGAGCAATCTCCACTACAGCACAGCCTATTGCTGTAGTAATTTTAGTTGAAATAAATTTTTAATGAATTATATTTTATATCTAATGTGATGTTATTATATACACTCTCATGTGATTATTTCTTTGTCATTTCCAGGAGGAAAACTACATTACCTGTGTTCTTGAGGATGGAAATGGAGGTAACATTGAGGTCACCACGGCAGATACCGATGACAGCTCTACAGTAAGATCTGTTGATGATGGATCCTGTAATGGTGATACTATTAAAGTTAAAGAAGAAAATATGGATAGAAAAGATGATGAAGACGAAGAGGAATATATTGAAGTAGAAGAATTGAGTACAGTAAAATCTGAATCACTTCCAATCATTTGCCCAGAAACAGATGTAAGGACTAAACAAGATTCCCTTAATGGTGAGATAGTTCAGAATAAAATAGGCATTAACAATAATAATAAGCAGAATGGTCCAAAATATTGTAAAACTTGTAAGATATCATTCAACTATTTATCCACATTTTTGGCTCATAAAAAATTTTACTGCCTGAATGATTCAACTGAGACAGTTGTGAATGACAGAAATGATTTTGTAAAGCGAGTGCTGCAAGTACCCAATTTATACGAAGTCTAAACTAAGTTATTATACTGGCAGTTATGTTAATAATATAATGTAGAGTTCATCTATAACTATAGAAATAATGAGGCACCTTAATACGGTAGATTTATAGACCTGGCTAAATAAACACACTTGGAAATGGTGTCTATACATGCATACATAAAAAGTACTCAAGTTTTGGCACTAATCGATGGCTAAGATTTAAAGTTTCAAATTGATAGTTTTTATTTTTCTATGTTGCATATTTTGTGATCATTTGCTGTTTTGAAAACAACTTTTACAGGGTACTAATTTCTTGTACTTTGTTTTCAAATTCAATAACTCATATATATATATTGTAAAGTCAAATTGGCCGACAGCTGGAAAACAAAGCATTTCCGTACCTATATTTATATAAACTTTTTTCTTATTTTTAGCTCTATATTATTTAGCTACCAAAATATTGCCAAGTAATTTTGAATCATCCTGTATGGATTTTATATAAAATAATATTTAGGCAACAAAATTGACATAGTCCATATGAATTTATTGCAGATTTTCCCCCCAAAAATGTTATATTAATATCAATTTAGATTTTTACAAAATTATATTTGTGTACTTTTATATAGTCTTATAAATACAAATACAATTAAATACATTCCAGTTTTGTGTGGTATGTAGCTTTCTAACACTCAGTCCCATTTCTTTAAATCTAGAAACTATTTAAATTATCTACTGTGTTAAATATTAAGAAATAATCATCCCCAACTTTTCCAGACAAACGCAAGAAAGCCTCCAGAAGCTTGTCCAGTCAGTGGTGTACCAACAAGAGGCTCAATGGGCGCAGTGAAGCCCTAACCCGCGATTCCAGGGGCCCAATTGTTCTTTGAAGTGTTCATATGTTGAGTTGAATGAAGTGAAGGATTTAAAACAAAATTATTATTTATTAATTTTTTGTTTCAACAAAATATTTATACATTTTTTATAAATAAAACTAAAACTACGGTATCACATTATTTACTTTATGAAAAGTTATGTTAGTGTGAACTGTGTTTGTAAATATGTATATATTTCATTTACCAAAGCAGGACAAATGGAACAGAGTTAAATATTGTATATACGTTCAAGTTTAGACTTTAATTGAAAAATGTTTTCAAATTGGTTAGTATTCCTAAAGCATTACATAACCTATTTTGAAAGAAAAAACATTTGAATATAAACCTGTTTTAAGTTTAAATAAGTACTGTACTGAATAGTAGTAAATAAATTTAGGAAAATTGGAACTCAGTTTTATAAAGAAGAAAATATTTTTTTGTTTTCCTTTTAAATTTGAATATACTTTATTTTTAAAAACATAGCAAGTGGACGCCCACTCTTAGGGTTTCTGATTGTGAATAATTATTGTTTTATTTTTTAGTTTTATTCTAAACTTTTTAAAATTATTTATTTATCATGATACAAAGAAGAACATTATAGATGAAATCAATTGCTTAAAAATATATCTTTTATCAACTTATAATAAAATAATTTCAATCTCGGGACCTGTTTCATGAAACTACTAATAAATAAGCTGATAAAATATTATTTTCCTACAGTTACCTAACAATGTACATGTTCTCTCACTGATTTGAGAAAGCAAAGTGGCCAATTCGCTCATCAGTGAGACAATGTTAACATTGTCTCACTCTAATTACTTTGTCTCACTCCAGATTTGCAACGTGAAGGCACGAAATAGTGAGCGCGTAACATGCAGACAAGGTCGTATGCGCGCGAAATACGTTGGCAGCACTGCCTGAAAATCAGCTGGTCAGCTGTTGTACTGTTGTATTTGTCACAACACTTCCGGTCACGGCAGAAGCCACCATTTCATTGATTTGCCATTTTTAAACATTGAAGGTGGTTTTGCTGTCGCAAAATGGACGTTAATGACGATTTTAGTAATAATAGTTCACCAGAAGAATCTTGTACTCCAGAAGAATAAAAAATGGAATTAAGGCCTTAAGAATTTTTAAGGAGATTATTTTTTGTTTTATAATTTTGTTTCTGATTTATTAATGCTACTTTCACATTAAATGTCATATTAAAAGTTCACTTCTGTGTAAAAATATGTTACGTTTCTTTACCAATTTATTTGTTTTATGGTAACTGTAGGAAAAATATAATGTGCAACTCGAGTGCAAAGTGCAATCGCCTCACTCGAGAAACCATTCCTCACTCGCCTACGGCTCGTGAGTAAGGATTTCTCTCGAGTGAGGCAAATGCTCACTTTGCTCACTAGTTGCACAAATAACTATTTATAACTGCAGAAAAATCTGTTTCACTAAAGAAAACTGTTTACAAAATATTACACTAATATTACAAGTTATGAGTCACCTGATGTTTGTTTATAGCGTGATTTTCATAATTAAGAATTTTTAGATTATTTGTGCAAATGTATCTAAAAAGAAATGGTTTAAAGAAATTGTTTGTAGGTTGGTTTTGTTGTTAAAAATGTTAAAACCCTAATTAAAAAGAGCTTATTACAACTTCAGAAAGGATTATATCAGTTAAGCATTTAGAAATGAAAACTGAATTGTTTAACTTATTATTTTCTCTACAATCACCAAGGAAATAAAGAGAAAATCATGGTCTGAGTTATTATTGGACTAAATAAATAAAATTTTCTTTTTACTTTGCCAATAGTTTATTACAGCATTCAGAGTAAAATATATATATATACTCTTAAAAATCCCATGTGAGCAGGATTACCCGTAATAAATTGTCAATATAGACAGCATTAGCCAGGAGTAAAAAAATACAACCGTTTATAAAATTTGAAATAACCAAAATGAACTGTTTTGCACAGTCAAGTTAAACAACACTAATAAAATAGTTAACAGTGCAAACAGACTTAAGTTTTACACTATAAAATGTAGGGTCTGAAATATAAGTCTCTGTGTTTATGAAACAGATAGGATTGGTAGACTAATAATGGTAGAATATCTTTTATAAAATTAAATGCTGGTTTTATAAATTTATAAGTTATTACCTCACACATTTAATTTTCATGAAACAGGCCTCTGGGGTATTAATTTAGAAATTTTTTAAATCTAAATCTTATTATTTACGAGTTATTTTATGTATCTAATAATTATAAAAACAGTAAATGAAACATAACTTGGTAATACAAGTAGTTGTAAATACATACCGGTAAAACAAATAGAATTATTTATCATTTGTGAAGCACTGTTTCCATTATACTTCTCTAAAAATATATAGTTTTTAATTACTCCAACATATCCTAGTGTATCGGGCTAGATGGAAACTGAGTTAATAGTTTTTGATAGTGTATAAATGTAAAATAATCCCTGTTAATATTGTAAGTTTTATTATATCTGTAATTAGTGTTTATTGTTAAAGTTTAATATATATCTGTGTATTTAGAAAGAAGCTAAGCTTCCAAAGCTAAGGAAACAAATGAAAGAGGAATGCAATTCTCAAAATTATATCTCTGTGATTTAATTTTTATTTGTTAATTTTGTGCAATTTTGTTCAAAGCAGACTACATTATCTAAATGTAGTTTCAATTTGTACAAATATTATTAGGATGTGATTTACATTTGTTTAATTCTTTGTATAGTTATATTAATTTGTAATTATTAATGGTGGTTATTATTTTATATGTATAAATAAGTGTTAAATAAAATCATTTGTGAATTATACTCTATTAAATTATCATCATACATAACTGTTTTCCTAATTAAATATTTGTTTAATAAATACAAATTTGTTCACATCTTACCTCTAAAACGGGCTCTCTCTCTCTCTCTCTCTCTCTCTCTCTCTCTCTCTCTTTATGGTAGACTTGTGACTATCTGGCTATCAACTTTCTAGTCCTCTACAATATTCAACCTCATCGGTAGTGTAAATAATATTAATTCGGATCCACAAATTTAGTCCACTATACATATTTACATATTTTTCAGCATAATATTTTTTATATATTTGTATGTCCAAAACACAAGACGGACGTATTAATTTTTTGACAGAGAACAAAGAATATTTTCTAAATGCATGTTGTATCACTTTATATACTTTACACTATAAATATTAACATATGTATAGTAATAACAGTTGTTAGTTTTTGTAAGGTAAATTGATTTTTAAGAATAAAAATCATGAAATTCATCAATTTTTTTATTAAATGCATGATGTAATACAAATAAATATTGAGCTTGATATGTGAGATGTTTTAAAAATGGAATTTGAAAAAAACCACTTTTTTCAGGGTTTATTCTCCTTTCAATTCTGCATCTTTTGATACCCATATCATTGGTATTGTTAAATGTTGAAATATTAACAAAAAATTAGATAAAAATAAAAAATTTGAAATTTCAATAGCACCCCTCAATTCCAAATTTAATTCCGCTTCTATTAACACGTTTGCCAGCAGCCGCCACATATATGCGGCAGCCGGGTCACTCTCACAGCTCACGAAAAAATTCATGAACTTCCCTGTAGACTGGTCCTAATGGTTGTGACCTTCGCTACAGACCTCAAATAAAATTTGTTCAAAATTAGTTTTTACGCTTCAAAATATCCTTATTTAAATCAAAATACATATATATCAAATTTTTTCTTCATTTTGGGCAATTTTTATGCGGCGCTCGGTCTATCAGATTACAAGTAACACATTTTCCTCTCACAGACTAAGTGCCGCATTTTAGCGGCACTATTATTACCTTACATTTTATTTATTACCTAGGATAAACGGTAAATAAAATACGGTTTTTACAAAAAAAACATTGTATTGAAATATTTGTTTTATAAAAAATGTTGTTTACATTTCATTTACATAGTATATAATTATTAGGTTTTATAGTTATACAAAATACAAATGTTTATAGCTTTTTCTTATACAATACTTCTTTTTTTCTACTTATACTTTTTTTTTCAATGTGTCCATGTACTAAATTGGTTGTACATTTTTTGTGTTAGTTTGAAAAACACTGTTTAAATGTATTTAAAACAGATTACAAAAAGTGACTTAAAAATAAATAAAATTGAAAATGTAGGCAAAAACATTTCATCAATTTGGTATTGCTCACTCCTTGTGATGATCCTTAAAACACGTTGGCATGCAGAGGCCAAACTGCTGGTTTTTTTTTGTCTCTACAAACAGAACATGTGAAGTAAGTATCTGATCGCTTGTTATGAACTGCCCTAAAAACATGACACCTCATTCGTTTTGCCGCCTTGACAGGCAAGTGAGCTACCGTTGAAGATGATCGTGCACTAACAGGATGTTTTATGGGCTCCACTTGAAGATAGCTTTTCACAATCACGTCTCTGAATTCAAGGTATGACATTTTAGCTCCTATTTTTTTTGGAAATATAGCAACTATTCCAAAGTGTAAAGTCAAGAAGATGAAAAAATATCTTCATTTACCATCAGACAGATTTTCTGGGAATGGAATAATAGGACAACATTTGATCTGAGCGATGAATTCCACTCATCCCTTTATTATAATGCACCACCATGGCGGGCTTCTGCTTGACTACACATCTTTTGCTAGTAACATTTTCCATCTGTGGTAGATTGGTAAGGACATTTCGCTTGTCACGCCACTTCATCACGGTCTCACCTCCCTTCCTACGATTTATGGTTTCTCCTGTTTTCAATTTTTGTTTGATCACAACTTTTGGGTTTCCTACCCTATCAGCACTCAAGGTCCCGCACATACTTGTCTGATGTTCCAAAAGACTTTCTGCTAAGTCAACACTATTGTAGAAGTTGTCAAGATACAGTGTGACCCTTTATCAGGTAGTTCTCCATCAATTTGAGCACTACTTCATGTGTGTGGCCTTTGTTTTTGTCTTCAACAGTTCCTTTACCTTCGTAAATAATAATATTGAGGATAAAGCCATCACTGGTACAAAGTTCATAGAGCTTTATCCCATATTTATGGGCTTTTGATTTTATGTATTGTCTAAACGACAATCGGCTCCGGAACAAAACCATGGCTTCATCTAAAGACAGATTCTTTCCCGGGCTGAACACTCTATTGCAGTTTGCTATTATATGATTCAAAGCCTGATCAATTTTATGTAATTTGTGATCTGTCCTATCGGTTTCCGCATTGTAGAAACATATGCATTGTAATATGCTTTCAAATCTATTACAAGACTTTCCAAAAATCGAATGTGTGGGACCAATAGTGATTCAAGGAGGGGAAATGTACATTTCCTATGAGAATGCAAAAGCCTAAGAATTTTTTTAATTCGTCTCTTATAAGGTCGGACCATTTATTTAGCATGGAATTTTTACGCAACGGAGTTCCTTTCAAAACTTCAGCTCTCTTGTTTGTCCATGCTACAATTTTATCCAAAAGACTGTTGTCAAAAATATTTGAGAGTATTTCAAATGGATTATTTGTTTCGATGAGGATTGGTTCATATCCAGTGAATGGTATGGCGTCAGGGATATTTACAGTACCTTTCCATAAACCTTGTACACTTTCATAATGATCGTGTATAGCATTACGACAAACTGGACGTTAGGATCAGTGTCTAATAAATTAGGCCTACCTGTATCATCATCATCCCTGTCACCTGAGTGTTCTGAAGCATCATCTTGTGGGTCAATATCTAAAACCATATCTTCAACACCGGCTATATTCAAGTTATCTTCATCACCGGCTATATTCGAGTTATTGTCACTGTCAGAATAAGAGTCAACATCGTTCTGTGGATTGTATTCACTCCCGCCGTCAGATGAAAACAAAGAGCCTACCTCAGATTCATAGTCACTAAGTTTGTGTATCTAATTCCGTCTCCCAATATAAAAACCAATCATCATGATCCATGGCACTTACTGTTTACACAGGACACAACAAACTGCACACACTGTTTTAAATTTCAATAGCACCCCTCGACTCCAAATTTAATTCTGTTTCTATTAAGCTATAAAAATAATCAAAAATCAAAAACCCACTTTTTCACCTAAACGTGAAAAGGGGGTTTTGCAGTTTACCCCTTCCCATTTTGCAAAGTTTGAAAATTGTCTGTTTTCCCGAGTTAATTACTCAGAAACTATAAGAGATATTTTCGAATTGAAAACACCACAGTAAAATTTGAACTTTCTTCTTTCCTCATGTAAAATTTCATATCATTACGATGTATAGTTTATGGAGCTACAGGCGATTTAAAAAGGTATTGCAAGTGGCGAAACGTGAAATGTTAAAATCTGGTATTTTTATTGACATATAAATTGCAATAACTCTTAAACCATTTGAGATGTCAAAGTGATTTTTATTCTCCTTTCAATTCTGCATCTTTTGATATCCATATCATTGGTTTAAAAACATTTTGATCTTTTTTGATAAAATTTTAAACTGCAATTACTCGTAAACCCTTTGAGATTTCTAAGTCATTTTTTCAGGGTTTACTCTCCTTTCAATTCTGCATCTATTGGTGTGCATATCAAAGTAGATAAAAATTTAAAAATATTAAAAATTTTGAAGTTTCAATTCTACCCCTCGACTTCAAATTTAATTCTGCTTCTATTAAGCTATAAAAACAATCAAAAACTCACTTTTTCGCCTAAAAAAACTGCAAAGTTTGAAAATTGGTTGTTTTCCCGAGTTAATTACATCGAAACTATTAATTACTCAGAAACTATAAGAGATATTTTCGAATTGAAAATACCACAGTAAAATTTGAACTTTCTTCTTTCCTCATGTAAAATTTCATATCATTACGATATAGTTATGGAGCTACAGGCGATTTAATTGCCCAGGCAAATAGTACGGGCATGTTTATTCTACTCATAGAAAAAAGCATTTAAATTTCATAGTTGAGAGATTTGAAGTTTCTATATTTTTAAAGGTTATATATCTCAAACTTCAAACCTATAGAATTACTATAAACAAAAATCCTCTACAAATTTAATTACTAAAAATACAAGTCAATTTCAGACAACTACTGTAAAAAGACTATAATTTTTTGATGTAACAGTCAAGATTTTACCAGTTCTTTTAATGTGATCAATATCATCGTGGTGTTGTTTAATTATTTTTCCTATCTGTAGAGGTTTTTTTTTTTTGTTTATTTTTATTTTGAACAATGATGCCATATAATTTCCCTCGTAATTTTTATAGGTTCTAAATTTGTAAGTGTTAATTTCTTTCAAAGAAGGTGGTATTATAGAGTCTTCATTTATGCTATTTTCATTACCTAAATCATCCCTTTATTAATTTTCATTAACTAGGTCTTCAACTGATATAATTTTATCTGCACTACCTATTTCAATGGGTTTTGCAACTGCAAAATGAGTTTCTACGTCCATATTTTCTGGGATGACTGGACCTTCCACCATGCGTCTGGTCCAGCCTATACTATATTTAAAAAAAGGAGGTAAAAGGCTTGTTCAAACACGAAAAATAAAATTACTTTCTCGTATGAAAACACTTCCACTACCTACCTATCACTGCTGAAAGTACCCTGGAGAAAAGGTATTATGAACTTAGCCCTTAAACTACTAGCTATACAGCTGACATGTACTCTATCTATAAAGCAATACAATTATTAGTTAACAATACAACACCTATTAAATATAACCAATTTATTATATGTTTAGAATTGCAAGCCAAAATAATAGAAATTAAAGATTGTACTTTTAAAAAGATAATGTAAAGAATGAACGGGGAATATAATAACAGAGGTAAAATTACAAACAATAAAAATATAGTTATACAATGTGTCCCAGGAAATATAGGTATTAGAGATAACGAATACGCTGATAAGTTAGCTAGAGAAGCCACAACAAATAATAATAATAATAATAATAATATATATATATATATATATATATATATATATATTTATTAGAATGATATAATTTCATTAGGTGACTATACAGCTGATTGAAAAAAAACATACAATACTCAATTTAACAGTACTCTTAAAGAAACAAATAAAGGAACATGGTATAAATATATTATAAATAATAGTTATTACAATATTCCCTGGTTCAAAAACTTTAAATTAAAAAGATCAGAAATAATAAAAATTTGTAAATTAAGATTCGGACAGGCCAATACAAATTGTACTTTATACAGGATAAAAACATATTTTACCTCGAAAAGCCTAAGGTACACTAAAAACGAATCGGAAACAACTCAACACCAACACATAATTTTTTATTGCGATAATTATGAAATGTCAACAAACAATTTATATAATATTTTAAGAGAAGAAAAGGAAACCCCCTTTTCTCCTAAAAGATATATACTTAATGTGGTATATTACAAATGAACATTGGCAACATACTCCAAGTCAATGAAACAGTATGAGGACTCATGATTTAATTCAACGCCTGCCATTTGTTTTTGTTTTGTTTTATTTGGCAAATGGGAGGAAAGAAAACCTGCCCATAGCAGTGAAATTCCATATATATATATATATATATATATATATATATATATATATATATATATATAATATATTGCACATACTTTGGTTTCCTAAAACACGTTTGATTTATATAGGACTTACAATAGTTATTTGTGCAACTAGTGAGCAAAGTGGCACTTTTTTAAACGAGAGAAAAAAACGTCAATTTTATCGAGTTTAAAAAAAGACACTTTGCTCACGAATTGCACATTATACTTTGTCTACAGTTGTTATTTTGTGATAAAAAGAGTTCATACTGGCGGTCCTACTTTTTCCTTGATTTGACAGGAAGGAGATTATTTAGTACAACGTTGTTAGCTTTTTCCGCTAATTTAGGTGGGGTATTTGACAGGTTTTCATCCTCTGAACTGTCCATATTTTAAAACTAACTACACAAAATATAGCAGTAGTGCTAAACAACACATCAACACTGAGTAGAAGTTCTCATGTCAAAACTGAGGTTATTTATGAATATTACAAATAACTTAGGTGTATTGTTGAGGAAACGGCATTGCCAACTTCAAAACTCGGCAAACGAAAAATACTCTCCGTGTACATACACTGTCAATCATCTTCATGAATAATTACTTCCTTTTTCGACTTTAAAACGTTGTTTTGTTGTTTATTTATGTTATTTTACATGTAAGAAATAATCTAACCTACATATGGGACATTTCCTGTATATTATAAAAATCAATTCAAATAAACTTAACCTAAATTTCGTTTTGTTCGGTTGCCGTTCGGAGTGAGCAAAGTAGTGGGCAAAGTGAAACTGTTGAGAAATCAGCTGTTTTACAAACTAATTTAAATGAACAAAATGCCACTTTGTCAACAACTGTAGACAAACAATATTTGACACCTTTTTTTTTCTAATTAAAATTATTTTATATCTAAATCTACATTGGAATAAAAGTACTGAAACTTAGTACTGTTACTAAGTTGTAACAGAAAAACTAGATTGTGCTCTTGACCTCGAGCATGTGCATTGACATAATTGCTCGAAGCCAATTGTGAAATTCAGGCTCTAGACTCTTGTCAAGATTCAACCATACAGCTGATCCACTTATTCAATGCAAGAAGCATGATGGAG